>QAXH01006643.1:20902-34410 GCA_004335635.1 Chloromonas sp. AAM2 | reverse complement strand
AGGGCGGTGCCCATCCCGTTCCGTGTCCTCTGACGGCTTCCCTGGTGTCAATACATATATATACATGGTTGAACTGGACCCCTACACATGCTCTGTCAGGATTTGTTGCCTGGCCTCATTTGCATGGTGCTATAAGGCTTTGGTTTTATGGTTCTGGTCTGGTTCTAGTGGACTCTGGGTGTACATTGTATAGCTCCTGCCTGTCTTTCAAGTGTTAGTATCTCCATCTGGCTTGCCAGCATTCGCGCCCACATGTGCCCCCCTGTAAGCTCTATAGGGCCCGACAAAGGTCGGGAGTTTGGTTACAAAAGTCCTCGGTCTATGCCCTTAACACCAGCATGCAAACGCCACGACCCACGTGGACGGGGAAAGATGACTGTACCGCACGGCGAGATGCAGGGCATATGCTGATGCAGGGCAGAATCAACACGTACCTATGCTGCATCCCATATAGGTTAGACCGTCTGATAGGTTCACGAGCTTACAGGTCCGCGGCAAAATAATCCGTACAATACAAGCGGTTTTGTACGGGAGCAATGGGCATGTCTCCTGTCCTGGCACAACGTTATCGTTCGGACTGGGCGAATGATATTGTTTGAGCGCTTTCTTCGAACAAGGCGCCCACTCCGAACGAGGTTCCCATCCAGCACTCAAGTCGTTCCCCACGAGGTACGGCATGAAAATAAATGTTACTCGAGCCAGTCACCATTGGTTGCGCAAACCAGCTATGTCTTGGCTTCCATGCTTGATGCAGGAGTTGTAATCGCCTTGTCTACCATCAAGCCATTTCTTGCCGTCCATCGATGGACTTTTTCCCGGTCCCCGTCTGCTGCTAACAAGCAGCATCACCATGTGCAGCACTGTGAAAATTCCAGCGTATGCATACCTGCGTTCGTCACTGACATGATTTGGCTAAGTCTTCCCACAATTCCGTAAGCGATGGCGCCTGATGAGAGACCTCCACGGTCACTTAAGCCACGACGATTCCACAACAACGACGACGACGATGGGCAGCGCGATGGCCCCTCAGACAACCTGTTCCGGGCAATGCCGCCCGTGGAGGCGTGTGCGCTGCATTGGGGCGTCAAGCCAGCGGCTGGCAAAGAAGTGTCAAGGGTGCAAAGCTTACACAATGCAATCAAGAGCGGTGTACTTGGACTAGTGGAGGAGCATTTTGATACCAACCTCTGCACGGCAGACCTGCGGGGACACGGCACGGCCTTACACACTGCTGCAGCAGCTGGGAAATGTGACATCATCCAGGTGGGAGTGGCTTGGCAGCGTGTGCATACTCTCTATCTGGCACTTGTGCAAGTCTTGGTTGGTCCAGTATCCATCATGGAAGACCCATGCCTGTGTGGCCCAGCCCTGCCTTAGGCTCAATAAGTTGCTGTTCTGCTGTGCTTTTCCCACAGTTTCTGCTCACCAAGGGTTGTACCCCAGGCACATTGGACAGCCGCAAGCGCTCAGCCCTACACCTTGCTGCAGCAAATGGGCATGCGGATGCATTGCAGTTGCTACTGACAGCACCAGCAGACAAAATGGACATTGAAGGGCAGGATGCAGATGGCCACACAACCTTGCTGCTGGCATGCTCAGGCGGCCATGTGCTGGCCGTTCAACGGCTGCTCAGTGCAGGGGCCCAGCTGCAGCCTGCAGACGCACAGCCAGCTATTCATGCAGCAATCAGTGGCCAGGCATCCACTGCTGCGGTGCTGCAGATGTTGTCGGATCCCCTCATAGCCACCGCAGCAGTTTTGGCAGCTACTGACAAGTGAGTGAACGGCATGTTGGCAAACGCCAATTCAAGATGGTTCAAACAGCATTCTCTTTCCGTGCCATTCGTAGGGTGGTATGAGCATCATTCAGTCAGTGACACATGTGTAGGTCAGTTGCTGTGAGTTGGCCGGCATGTGCATGATTCGTTTTACGACTTGTTGACTGTCTGTTGCCATGCAGGAACGGACGTACTCTCATTCACCTGGCTGCCATGAGGCCACGGTCAGCCGTGCTGAAGGCCCTCATACAGACTGGCAAAACACCAACAGAAAAACCAGACCATGATGGCTGGCTGCCCATCCACGGGGCGGCCCACTCAGGCTCCCTTGATGCTGTCAAGATGTTGATCACCCATGACCCTGCATGTGTGAGAGCAGCAGCCACAGAGCAGATCAGAGGTGCAAATCTGAAACCAGCCACGCGCTCAACGCCCCTTCATCTGGCGCTCCAAACTGATGCCAGTGTGCTGGTGGTGTGGGCTTTGCTGAAGGCTGGGGCAGATTTGGAAGCCCAGGACATCAACGGGCACACCCCCCTGCACGTCTGGGCCGAGCACAGCTCCAGTGGCTGGGTAGGCTGGCTGCTGCTGCAGTCAGGGGCCAAAGTTGCAGGCACTGGTGAGACAACAACAGCCCTGCACATAGCAGCAGCAGCATGCAATCTGCTGACATTAAAGGTGTTATTGGCTTGGGACCTGATGCACCAACTGGTGTTGCAGCCAGCCGCTCTCACGCAGATGTCCAAGCACCCTCCTATGCAACCCCAGTCGGGTTTCCAGTACTACATGGGGCTGGTAGAGGCGGCTACAGCAGGCCAGCCAGTTTGGCCAGAGGGCAAAGCGCCGCATCTGCCGCTGGTCAGCACAGAGGACGCAGATGGCAAAACAGCCACAGCATGTTGTTCGGAGACGTCGTGCGCTATGCAACCTCATCAGAAGCAAGCTGAGGACTGTCTGCGGAGGTTTGACAGGAAAAATGAGGAAGCAGGTGGGTGGCAGGCGGATGGCATCCTGCACGGACTGGGCACTGGGCATCAGAGTCCAATTCTTACTGAAGTCAACAGAGTGTGCTAACAATGACCCTTGCTGCTTTTTTGCACCTCTTTGCAGAAGCATCACAAGCAGGCTGGCATCAACTGCTATCCCAGGCTAGCAACCTGCCTGACATTGACACCAAACAGCTAGCCACGCAACTGCTGTCCCTGGCGGCGTGCCTACCAGATGAGGCACAAGCATGCGAGGCTGTCAAGGCACTCACCACTGCCTTGGATGAAGCGCAAGCTATAATCAGGGCGGAGGACAGCCTCAACTACTTCACGACCCTCCAAGCCACTGTGTTCAGCATTGCATGTACAGCCCGCACACAACTGTGGGCTGTGTTATCTCAAGCCATGGGGCCGTACATGCATGAGCTGATATGGGAGCCTAGCAGCTTGCCGGCGGAGTTGCACCACGTCAGCACGCGCATGCACTGGGAAGGGCAGCCACAGCGTGCATCCCTGCTTTTTGCAATGGTCAACATTCAGGCATGTGTAGCTTACGAGTGGGAGTCCATCGCAGCACCACCTAGCAAGCCCCTCACACCAGTCAAGATGGGCACGTCTAAGCAGCTGGCTCCAGTGGCGGTTGCAGGCCAGCAGGTGGAGGTTGAGGACATGGTGCTTCAGTCTGGATACTACAGCATGGCTGGGCTGCTGCTGGTACACTACGCAGCAGACAGTAAGGTGCAGAGTCGGAAGTTCGTGTACTGGTCGCGCACCACGCCTTCCATCAAATCCCTAAAATTGTACGAATGGTGGAATGGGAGGACACAGAGAAAATTCCATGCAGCCATGCTCGATGTTGTGCAGCGTCAGCATCCCCTAGAGCTGCGGCTGTGCTTCAACAGGCGCCAAGACAGTTCAAATCCATGGGCCGGCGCCTCGCCTGAGGCAGAAGCACCAGGTGCCCCGGTGTTTCCCTACACTTGCGAGTTGGCACAGCAGTTGCTTGTTGCTGCCTGCACCATGGGCTGTCAAGCTGCTGTGACAGCACTGCTAAAAGGCGGAGACGCATCACCTGCACCAGCAGATGATCTGTATGTGTGTTTGCGAGCGGCAGCACAAGGTGGGCATGCGGGTGTTGGCAGCGTGCTGTTGGCTGCCGAAGCGCCCGCAAGTGTGCTGCGCCAGCTGGTTGCCCCAATGCACGTGGCAGCACGCGAGGGACACATTCCCTTCATGCAGCTGCTGCTTGACCACAAGGCCGACATAAATCTTGTGGATCCCTCAGGCCAGACACCTCTGATGATAGCTGCAGCCGAGGGCAGGGCCGAAGTTGTGCACTTGCTGCTAAAGCAACCAGGCATCAAGATTGACTCGAGTGACCACCAAGGCCAGACGGCGTTGCACCATGTCGTCCATGCGCTTGTCAGCAATACCTGCGATGCCAGCCTGCTGCGTATGCTGATCAATGCCGGTGCCCGGGGGACATCCGACCGTCGGGGGTGCACCCCGCTCCACTACGCTGTGAAGTGGCGGCACGTTCGGGTAGAAGTTGTGCGGGAACTGCTGGATGCGGCCAAGTGCGATGCAAGGGCACGAGATGTGCATGGCGTGTTGGCATTGCAGCTGGCATCTGCAGCTGGGTGCGGCAGAGAGGTCATGCAAGCGTGCACTGTCCACGATCCACTAGCAGATGGGGCGTTGGCCCTGCCTGGCGATGATAAACCCTGGTGTGTGAAGGCGCAGCAATACTTCAGCACGCTCAGACGGACAAATATCGGTAGCCGGACTGGTCAGCGGGAAACGAAGGTGGTGGACGCTGGAGTGCAGGAGCAGCTCTTCCTCACCACACTACACGGGACACTGCCAGCGTTCAAGGAAGCGTTGAACAAAGCAGTTGCAGCTGGTCTGGACCTAAACGTGACCAGCAACTGGGGACAGGGACTGCTGCACATTTTGTGTAACCGGGTCGCACCTGGCAGCGTACAGCATGGCAAGCTTGTTGGAAGGCAGGTGGATGTGCGCCGATTCATCAAAGCTGCTGTGGATCAAGGGGCGTTGCTGGGCGCCAAGGACGCATGGGGTGCCACGCCCTTGCACGTTGCCGTGTCCATGTGGAGCAGCTTGGGGCAGGCGGCGACTGATGAGGCTCAGACAGGCCAGGACCTTATGGTCCTGGCAAGGCAGACGGTGAGTTGTCGGGCCTGCGGTGTTGAGGGTGGCTCACTGGTCCTCCCGCTTGCCATGCTTCCAGCAAGCTATTCCAGTAATTGTGTGTCCTCACATGGTCATCTACCTCAGCAAAGTGCCGTGCTGTGACTTGCCGCAGGTGATGTTCTTGCTCGACCTATCAGCCGCAGAAGCCAAGCTCGGTCAAGGGGCCAGCAGTGAGTGGACCACACTCATGCACGCTGCTGCTTCGGGCAACATTGAGCTGGTCAAGCTGCTTGTGAAGCAGGGCGTGGATTTGAATGTCACAAGCTCTAGTGGTCTGACAGCGGCCATGCTCGCGGCCAAGTTCGGCCACCTGGCGGTCCTTAAGCATCTATCCGCCAAAGGTGCGCGCATGCGGTACGTGAGCTGGACCGGCCGGACAGTACTGAGCGAGGCCATCAAGCGTGACCACGCGGACGTGATCTTTTGGCTTATGGACTTCCACAAGGTGCAAGTCACCAAGGTATACTTGCCCAAGAAAGCGGACCGAAGAGCAGGCGTGCATTACATGGAGCAAACACCGCTGGAAATGGCGGTGCGACTGTCAAGAATCAATTGTCTGCAACCTATGCTCGAACTGTCGGATGGCATCGCAGCCGCCGGGTCCGCGGAACCCACAACGGCACTGGCCCCGCCACCTGAGGAGTCACAACACGCACCCGGCAACAGCTTGGGAGACCCCGACAACGCCCCTGCAGATCAAACGAACACAACAGGGGATGCCTCGGCTGTGGCGCTGGAGCGCCAGCAGTCTGTGGCCAACACAGCGAGCAAACGCGCGGTCAACCTGTGTGATGCCTATGGTCACAGCCTATTGATGATCGCCGTCCAGATGAAGAACACGGAGCTGGTGAAGCTGCTGCTCGAGCACGAGCCAGACGTCAACCACCAAGATCCCACAGGCCTGAGTGCCCTGCACCTGGCAGTGAACGCTCGGTCTCCCTTGGTGAGTTCAGAATTACCCAGGCTGACACCTAGGCGGTCATTTGCCAGTGGATTGCATACCACTCAACAGCATACAACTACTCCAGAGGGACATCGCAGGTGTCACGTCATGCCAAAATGGGGGCTTTTAGCACTTCTGGTTGATTTTACGTAGCGGGCCAGTGATGTGCGCAGCTGCCAGCCCCTAGCAATGCCTACCACACCCATACCACAAGGAAGTGTTGAACACACGTGCGTACGCACCATTGGCTTCCAAGATTGCAGATTGGACCACACACCACCCATCTGCTGCACCCATCCGCTCAATCAGGTGTGCAAATGTTGCTGTGTGCAGATTGTTCGCATGCTGCTGGAGGCCAAGGCAAACCCAAACGCTGTCCACGCGCCCAGCCAGTTCACTCCTCTACACATGGCAGCATCACAGCGCAACTCTGCAAAGTCTGAGCCTCAAGCATCAGCGGTCTCGTCGGGAGACCTGGGTACACAGCAGGACGATGACAAGACAAGCCAAGAAAAGACAGAAAAGACAGACGATCCCTGGGCCAACGACAGTGCTGTAACGAAGCTGGATTGGCTGGATAGCAAGATGCCTACCCAGCGGCTGAACGATGCCTCCTTGGACATTCTTCTGATGCTGCTGGAGTATGGAGCGGATGTGAGGGCCAGGACCCGGACAAACAAGACTGCTGATCAATTGTCAAAGACGTACGGCTGGAGCAGGTCAGTGAGGTACGTGGTTATGCTGCATCACAGTGACGAGCCATCACAGACAAAGCCATGTAGGTGACATGGCTCGGAGTTCTATCGTAGGAGACGAATTAACAACAAACACGATGTCTGTTTTGCAGTCAACCCACACTCAAGGCTCAGATTTTGGGCTTCGCCATGGGTGAGCTTCAGCGGGCTGCTGCATCAGGCAACCTGGAGCTGGTCAAGAACATCAGTAACAGCAAGTTCGGTTTCAGTAACGTCAACCAACTCAACTCTGATGAGAAAACCGCATTACACGAGGTAAGTCCAGACGTTTGCTGGTACGTCACACTTCACTGAAAATAGTTCAGCACGTCACACCTGGGCTAGCCCGTCCGGCATCCTGTGACAGCTGTCTCGTGTGTGAACAGATATGAAAAAAGCTATGACAGATATGAAACAGATATGGAAAAAAGCTATGACAGGCCGATTGTGAAGTTAAGTGACTGACCCGCTAACTCTTGGTTATTTTGGATTTGAATGCCAACCTGCTTGTGGTCTCCATTCCACAGGCAGTGCTGAATGGCAACTATGACATAGTAGAGTGGCTGATCTCTGAGTTTCCTCCTCCAAAACTCGACCTGAACCTGGTTGACGGCAAGGAACGCCGTGCACCAGTGCATATGGCTGTGATAGCTGACCAGCCAGACCTGCTGCGGCTGCTCCTGCGCCATGATGCGAACCCGCGAATCAAGGACAAGCAAGGGGACACACCAATGACACTGGCCGCAAGGGCTCCAGACCCTATGCCCTGCGCAACAGTGTTGCTTGGCAGCTGCCCTGCGGCTGCGCTGGATGTCCTGCCTAACGGCCGCACCACCCTACACGTGGCAGCATCTAAGGGCCACACCAAGCTCATCAAGGCCTTGCTCGAAGTGGAAGGCTTGCAGGTGATTATCTTGAGACAACAAGTCATCAGGGATGCTGATTGAGAGGTTCCAACCTCCTGGCCCTGCCCATCACCTTGGCAGTGCACACTTCACCCTGAGGATTTGGTAGCTCACAAACATGCTTTGGCTGTGTTGCAGGAACTGGTCAACAGGAAAGACCAGGCTGGTGCCACCCCTCTGTACCTGGCCATGCAAGCTTTGAGTGTTGACTGCGTGGCCCTGCTTGCGAATCACTCCTCTCAAGAAACCATTAATAGACCAGCTGACTCAGGTGGAGAGACAACCCTTATGTGGGCAGCTAGGTGCCAGCACAGCAAGCTGGCTCACGAACTGATCCTCCTGGGCGCCAACGTTGATACTGTCCTGTGCGACGGCATGACAATTTTGGTGAGTGCCTGCCCTGTGCCAGGAGGAGTTCTCTTGGGAGCACTTGCTCACGTAACCCATCACAGGGTGCTCGCTGGTTTAGATCAGTTTGCTATCATGCAGTTGGAACGAAGGTGTAGATTATCATTCATGGATGTTCATGATGTCCGTGTTGCCTTGTGAATGTAATAGCAGTACGCATGCAGAATTTGAAGTCATCAAACCTGGGCCCGTTGACGTTACTCGCGATCTGGGGTCCCACAGTTGGACCCATTGCGCTCTTCGGGATGGACCAATTCTGCTTGAATAACCAAAAGACGTGCTGGGATGTGACCTTCAGACCAGTGTGCTTGAATCCAGTTGCGTTCAACAATTGGCAATGTAGATGTAGAGCTCCGGGGGCCACCTCTGCTTGGCCGCAGACACCAACTGAGGGTGACTGCTGTTCCTGTTTTCCCGCTTGCTGCCATGTAGCACCATGCCAGTTTTCAAGGCCTACTAGATTTGGTAGGCCTTTTGCTTGAGCCCCGCCGCGTGTTCAAGACACGTGTGGTCGAGTATCAAGTAAACCTTGAGGCCAGGGATGTGGACCGCAAGTGCACGGCCCTGCACCTGGCAGCCATGCAAGGGCATGACCATGTGGCCGGCGCGCTACTAAAAGCGGGTGCAAAGGCGGATGTACAGGACTGCAGCCATTGGACACCTCTGTGCCATGCAGCAAGAACTGTGAGTTGTGATTTACGAGAAATCTTTCACTGTCGTTGAAGATGCGTTCTGCTTTTGAAGATGCGTCTTGCACTCGCCCCACTTGCGGCTGATGGCCACCGCGCATGTCCTCTAGTGTGTACACAAACCATCCTACGCTAGCATTCCTAACCTACAACCTGTTCTACACTATGCAGGGTCATCTGGATGTCATCAAGGTGCTGCTGTCTTCTGGCGCAAACCCAAATCACTGCACCAGGTCAGGCGAACGCCCACTACACCTGGCGTCATTTGCGGGCCACACGGACGTAGTAGCATGTCTGCTGGAGAGCAGTGCTACAGTAGCTGTTGTGGATAGTCGCATGAAATCCCCGCTGCATATGGCTGCTGCTGGAGGGCACAGCAACGTCGTGAGCCTGCTGCTGTGCGCTGTGGCACGGTGCAAGAGGTCTGATCGTGTATTGAGGCGCGTTGGCAGCACGCTTACGGCTAGCGGTACGGAAGCTGAGGCAGCAACAGCAAAAGCAAAGGCATTCGTCAACCTGCGAGACGACAAGGGCCGTTCTTCCCTGCATCACGCTGCACAAGCCACGAGCGCTGCATGCGTGAGGCTGCTGATTGAGCGAGGCGCGGACCCCGATGCCAGGGACCACAACAACGAATGCCCGGAACAGCTCGCGCGCACTTATGATAGCGGCGGGTTGAACCCATCTGCGGAGGCTCTGCATCGAGGTCAGGCTGTGGCGCAGTTTCTAGAAGATATGCGTTTGGGGCCGGTGATGGCCGCAGGCAACGGGGATGTGTACCGTATTGACGAATTCATGGACGCCGGTGCGACTTTGTCAGCCGTGGACGCCGAGGGCCGCACTGCGCTTGGGAAAGCTACGGCGAACGGGTTTACCAAGGTGAGAGGGGAAATTAGTTAAATAAACAGCTGGTGGCTTCGTGATGCGCGCGCATTGATGGCCAAATGCTGTGGTTGCCCTGAATGCTGATGCAGGTTGTGGAGCATTTGTTGTTCAAGTACCATCTGGACGTGAATGAAGCTGATCGGAACGGACAGGTGAGCTGCTTCGGGCCGTTCATTTATCATGCCAGAACGTCATTGCAACATGGAACCAATAATCCAGTCTGCGTGTTTGTGTTTGCAGACCCCCCTCATCATTGCTGCATCCCTGGGTTCAGAAGAGCTGGTCACGCTGCTTCAGCTACGGGGTTCCAAGCTGGCCGTGCCGGCAGCAGCACTTGATGCACAGAGCGTTCTATCAAACAAGGTTGCAGTCGTCAAGGGTCTGCAGCCGACCGTAGACAATGCCGGGCGCAACGCCTTGCACTATGTCTGCAGCAGCGGCGTGGTTGGGGTACTCAAGGCGCTGCTGAGCTGGCCCCAGGAAGAGGTGATGGCTTGCCTGAACTGTGCCGATGCACATGGCAGCACACCCATCAAGATATCAATGGACAATGGCTACCAAGAGCTCATCATTCTGCTGGTCAAGGCAGGAGCAGACGTCTTTTATCAGGTAACGTCACGTCCTTAAGGGTGGGGTAAAGGTGGTGGAGACGTCGTCACACGGCAAAAAAAAACAAAGTTTGCCAGTTCTGGGACAATTTTCGCGTGCGAAAGTGAGGTGGTGTTTGGTCGCCTTTCCAGTGCAATCATGGCCGTCGCAAGCGAGTTCCTTGTGACTCAGTGATGAGGTCTTTACTGTTGTTGACAGTTACAGGACTTTGTGGTGTCTGTGTGCACTGCGTTAAATGTCACGGGCTGTGTTGCTGGTGTTGGTAGGCCAATACTGGGACAGTGGCACTGAGAGTGGTGGGAGATTACCAGAGACTCAGAGCACAATGGTATAAAGAAGTGCACATTTTGAACACGTTGACATAATCAACACACTATCATCTCCAGATATCTTGTCACCTGCAAGAGTCAACAGTGTCCTTATTCTTTGATGCATTTCTAGTGGCGATTTAAATCAAGTGTGTCTGCATCAAAACAAAGTGCAAACGCATAGTGGCATAGCAGTACTTTTGCCACAGTTGTGTTGGTGTCTGTGATCTTGCAGAGCTCTGAGTTTGAAAGCGTGTTCCACTGGGCGTGCCGCTCTGGCGCTGTGGACCTTGCAGCGCAACTGATAGCACATGTGGAAAGCACTGCTTCTGGGGCAGGATGGCAGAAAAAGGCCGCCGTCAATAGCCTCATCAATCTTCCCAACCACATGAGCCAGACGCCGCTGGTGGTGGCGGTGATGGCGGACCAAACCAGCAGCTTTGAGTGAGTGACAGGCTGAGCTAAGTGATGATGCATTCTGATTGGTGGGTGCTCAGCTCGGGCTCACGGCCATAAGCAGCAACAAAGGAAATGTCCAGGAGCTCACAACAATGCTCGTTTCTGCGCTTGCTCAGGCTTTTGATTGACAAGGGTGCTGACATCAACGCGGATGTGGGTAACAGTGGCACCGCCCTGCACTGGGCTTGTGAAACGGGCAATGTCTCGGTGGTGAAGAAGCTGCTGGATCCCAAGCATGCAGCCGTCCTAGATCGTCTCAACAGGGCAGGACTCACACCCTTCCAGGTACGCAGCATGCATGCACGCCACATGCATGAACCTTCATACTGAAAATATTTTGATGGAGTCCTGCCAGTACTTATGCTGGCTGTCATGCTTGACATTAGCTGCCCCAATCTCAGCCCTGGCAACCCGTTTCCTCACTGAACTCAGTGCTATTTGTCATGCCCGGAGCCCATCACAGGTGGCTTGTACGGCTCACAACGAAGCCATCATGAACATGTTCGTCAAACTGCCAGACATCACCTTCCTGAGCAAGAGACTGGCTAACGGGACAACACTGCTGGTGAGATGCCTTGCCATACCTGTCCTGCTCGTACGCTTTGCTGAGCTGCAAACACACACACAACTGCTCGTAAAAGAGCTGCAGAGGCACACAATCGCTTGCTCAGGTCTGCATGAACCCTTCTATTCCGTGATACCATGCCTTGCTTGCCTTGCCACAGCACTGGGCGGCTGGAAATGGCAATCTGCTGACAGTGAAAGTGCTGTTGTCCTCCAAGCTTGATCCCACCCTGACGGCACCAGGTTCTGGGGAAGGGCCACTGCATGTGGCTGCGTTTGAAGGCGTGACCAAAATTGTGAGTGCCTGTGACGACCCCCTGAGTGTTCATCACTGGCAACATATGCAGGCTGCTCGTCAGTGAACCCATTGCAGCTTGCTGTAGTATCCTACTGTAGCTTGCTTCTGCCTAAACAGCCCTGCCTAACAACGTGGCATTCCTGTGCGAGGACTTCAATGGAATGTTGATCGTGGCATTCATATGCACATGTCATATATTCTGCTGCTCCTAGGTGGAACTGCTGCTTGACTCTGTGGACGGCCCACGAGCTGAGCAGATGATCACCACCACTAACAAGGACATGCGCAACCCACTGCACCTAGCATGCATGGGGGGGCATAAGGCAGCGCTCCAGTTGCTACTCGGCAAGTGCATCACCCCTGCAGCCCTAATCAAGCACGACAAGGAGGGTCAGTCACCCCTGCACGTGGCTGCATCACTGCACCAAGGCCTGGTTGCGGATCTGCTAGAAGCTGCTTCAAAGCTGACCTTCCAGTCAATGAGCGTTCCTGGTGTGACCGCTACCACAAGTGTCGTGTCGTACATCACCCAGTTGAAGGACAAATTTGGGCTGACACCTCTGCATATGGCCGCAACAGCTGCACATGACAAGGCTGTAGTGGTAAGTGCAACCCATGGTCAAGGGCAAGCGGCATGCCAACGTCTCTTGTGTTCAACACATGCATCTGACAGTGTGCGTCCGCTGACGATGTACATCTGGCCAGTCACTCGCTCCCGGTCCACCGAAGGCCATCCTTGGCATACAGGCAAATGCATGCTCTCAATCCTCTCTTCGATGCTCGCAGGCGCTGCTGGACGTGCAGTCGGATGTCAACCTGCCCTGCCACCGGCTGCTCAATACCCAGCTGGTGCCCAGCTCCAAGGTGCAGGCCACACTGAACCTGCCAAAGCCCGCCTCTGTCGTTACAGCCTCTCCAGCTCAAGCCCCTGCACCAACCCTTGCAAGGCGCCTGAGCCGCCAGACCAGCGACAGGGCCAGCCGCGGGGTCCCGCAGCGCATGGGCAGCATCGCAACCCGCAACATTCAAGCACCCAAAGGCCGGACGTCCTTGACTAGGCCCAACCCTAGTGCTGCTGCACCTGCTGAGGTGGCACAGACATCAGCACAAGCACCACCGGCCCGCCCACTACAATTAGCGGGAAGCAGACGGTTGGGTCTCCAATCCTCCCGGGGCCTGAGCCCGCTGCAGTATGCTGCTCTGGCCAGCAGGGGCAGCGCATGCGTGGCTGCGATGGTGAAGATGAAGCGTGAAGCCATCCTAAAACATAAGTTCGGTCTACTGCAACAGACGCACCTCCACTGGGCTGCGGCAGAGGGACTTTCATATTTGGTGGATGCGCTGCTTGATGCTGGTGAGTAATAGTGCACAGAAGGGCAGTGCTCGCGTGTCCTTATGTATTGGCTGATGGGAACTATTGTGTGATGTAAAAAATGTAGGGTAAGCGGGAGGACGCCGGTTAACGTGCTTAAGGACGCCGAGCAACATGTGCCCAACCACCATGTGGGGGCACCCATCCCCACCGATCAGAGCTATCCAATACCTCACACTAGTCAAAATCGAACCCGCAACCTCAACCAATGGCTGCTGGCGTTAGGGTCCAGTTCCTTGGAGTTGCCCCCTAACTTGACCCTGATCTTGGGTGTGTTATGTCATAAATAGACGCTGCGTGTGCGTGTGCGTGTGCGTGTGCGTGTGCGTGTGCGTGTGCGTGTGCGTGTGCGTGTGC
>QAXH01006643.1:0-20865 GCA_004335635.1 Chloromonas sp. AAM2 | reverse complement strand
TGCGTGTGCGTGTGCGTGTGCGTGTGCGTGTGCGTGTGCGTGTGCGTGTGCGTGTGCGTGTGCGTGTGCGTGTGTACAAAGAGCAGAAGCTGACGTCCGCTGCTGTTTGTACAAATTGTAATGCTGATTGTAGAATCGTAATGCTGCTTGTAATGCTGCCTGTAGAATCGTAATCTTCTCACAACACTTGCAGGCACAGCCGAGTACTGGGATAAGCACGAAAAAGCCAAGAAAGCCATAGCTGACTGGGGTCAGGACGTTCTGACAACTCCACGCTCGACACTACCACCGCCTCCTGCTTGGGATCCAGCACCTGCTTGGGACTTGTTGCTACCGGACAACAACGGCAACCTGCCCATTCACCTAGCTGCTGTGAATGGTGAATGGGCCATAGTGAAGAAACTTCTGCGGTTCACATGTGGTTCGTTGTTTACAGAGGGCGGGTTCAACTGGTGGACTCCACAGCTGACAACGGCCAACCGTAACCTGCACAGTGTGTTGCACCTTGCAGCTAGCAGTGGTGATGCAACCACCACCCGCCTTGTATTGAATGAGCTGCAAAGCCTGGTGACAAATCGCGACATTCCTGACTTGGAACCCCTGCTGCACGCCAAGGACAAGGTTGGCAACTCCCCGCTGCACCTGGCTGCTATGCTATTTGGGCATCCCTGCACAGAGGTGATCACTGCGCTCATGGATGCTGGGTGCAAGGCGGATGTTACTAATGCACAGGGGCAAGTGCCGCTGCACACAGCAGCTGTCCTCGGCAGTGCTGCTGCTGTGGAGGCCTTGTCACACGGCAACCTTGTTCTTGCCGTGGACAAGGTTGGCCAGACTGCGTTGCATGTGGCAGCTGCTGCAGGATACGTTGTGATTGTAGATTGCCTGCTCAGCCGGACAGCGACAGACGTGATGAAGATGGATATGGATGGCTGGCTACCGCTGCACCTGGCCTGCACCCAGGGCCACGTGGCAGTTGTGCAGCTGCTGCTGAAGCATGCAAATGCCGCAGAGCAGCTGACAGCTGTCACTCGCTGTAGGCGAGCAGGTAGCACCGGTGCAATGACAACGGAAGTGGCCTGCAAGCACCTTCCAGTGCAGCTGGTGGTGAACGCTGGGCATGTGCTGCTGCTGGAGGAACTGTTGAAGCACGGTCTGGTAGTGCAGCAGCTGGGTATCCTTGACCCCGACACAGGTGCTAGCCTGTTCCAGATGGCAGTTGAGCACGGGCATCGCCAAGTGGCTCACATCCTGAGGAAAGTCGATGGAGTCGCTGTGGGGCATGATGAGGAGTGGGCGAAGATCGGACTGGCACAGGTGGCGGCGAAGGGTGACGCGGACTTCGTGCGTTTGCTGCTTGCGGCTGGTACGTGCAACTAGCTGCAGCTAGCTGTTTGATTGCAATGCAACAAGGGTTCGCCTCCACATTGCGTGTGTTTGGATTGATGTTTGCAGGTGTGCTGGCCAGCTCCAGGTACGAAGAGGCGCTTCCAGCAGGCACGCTGCCACCGATACACGCAGGCCCAGATGCATCGCGGGGCAGAAGTATCAGCGCCCTGTTCAACGCAATCCGCCACGATCGTCTCAATGGTGAGAGCATCTGTGTATGCTGACCCTCTTAACCTTGCCGTGTTTGTGGCTGCCTGTTGGCGTGTCTAACGCATCCTCAAACATTATGCTGCTCTGCAGTGGTCAAGATCTTGGTTGAGGCCGGTGCGCTCATTGGGCCACACGCATGCGAAGCTACCAAGGTTCTCGTGGACAAGATTGCGACGAATGACCGCGAGTGGGTGAACATTCTGCTGCTGGCGGGTGTGCAGCCGCCGCATGACCTTCCCATAGCCTTGGGGACCCCGCATCCGCTGGGCCCAAGCAACGAGTCTGTCCAGGAAGGCTCGGAGCAGAAGGCTTTCCATAAGCAGTTGGCGCGATTTGAGCGGCTCCTCATGGCCATTAAGACGGACACTGAGGACATCAAGACAGGCATGGTGGCCTTGGCAACCTTGCCCGCCCAAATCCGTGCTGAGATGAAGACCTTGAGCGAGCAGATGACACGGGTGTGTGCCCTGGGGCATGCAGGGAGTTGACCTGGGAGTCTTACACCTTGCACGCAGGCAAAACTGAAATAAACTAATCTCAGAGCAGTCATATATGTGCACGTGACATGCCCGCAGACGTGCCAAGCGATCATTGACCTGCAGCAGCGTCCATGCCCGACCACATTCGTCATTGTTCCGGATATCACGGGCCAGATGAATAACCTCAAGTTTAATGGAAAGAACCTGATGGACTGGAGCACCTTGACTGCAGAAGACGGAGCGCTCACAAAGTGGGTGGTAGCTCTTTGGCCCATAGTCTTGCTCTCAGGTCTCTTCATCTGGTGTGCAAGGATTGTGTGCAAAAATATGCTTGCCATCGCTGCTTGGGCAGGTGGATCGGGTTCATGCGCAATGTGGCCAGCCCCACATCGCTTGGCTCTGTGCGCGAGTATGCTGAGAATCTTGTGAGGACCTGGACAGGCCAGCGTATGACGCTGAAGCTTGTTTGTGGTGAGTCTCTACCCCCGTCTCATGCCGCAGCAAAACCTACCTGACGCAGCAAAACCTAAAGGTCAGCGAACACCTGACCTTTTGCAAAAGAAAGCCCGGATTTCGTACAGTTTGTCAGATTCTTGAATCAGCAAGAAACTGTGCCTGCCTTGCAGCACGAGCAGTGGCTGCCATTGACAGGCAATCCCCCTACAATCAGAATGATATTCGTGTTAGCTACGGTACAGTTGCCGCGGACATTTTCAGTCTGGACATCGTAAGCATAGTGTGTTTCAGCTTTGCGCGGTTTTTTGCGGCTGGGTTTGATGTGACCTGCCTACGGTCTGATAGATTATGCGGTTGAATTAAAACGAGTAATCATACCTGATTGTGTGTATGCACTTCGAGTGCTTTGTCCCTTGCCTGCAGAGAAATGCCGCAACCCTGTCAAATGCGGCAAAGGCGGGAGAGGGTACGTTTTCAACAAGCCTTCAGAGCTCATGGTCCGGCTGCTGCCCCTCATGCAAACGGGCATCAAGGTTCTGCAGGCAGCAAACTTTGCGCTCGCTGTAGGCCGCTTCTTCGCACCTGGACTGCCCAGGTGTGCCATTACACGACCGATGATCCAGGCCTTCCCTCACTTGCTCAACAATACCGACAGGCACTAGATTTTCACGCCCATTTTTCCCTGGCCTCCCATTTCTTATCCAACTACTCTCTTTCACACTGACCGTCCCTCGCCTCCGAAAACTTTCCCTCGCACTCCTTGTGTGTTCAGTGTCAGTGGCCGAACTGGATTCAAGCCATCTAAGACCAAGTGCTCGAGTCTGTTGCACATATCTCGGTGTGCCTTCGCCAGCCCAAAATATAGTTGGGCTGCTGCTGGCTACTGTTCATAGTAGCGCTTGCAACCTCGTTGCTTGCCTTGCAGCATTCCGGATGAACAAATGCAGCAAATCAAGGGCATTGTCAAGCATGTACAGCGCAAGGCAGACAGGGCCGAGTTTTCGTGCTTTGATGCGCCAGAGGGAAAAGCCACAGAGCAGGTGAGTCAACAGGCCACCTGCACAAGCTACCCTGTCACTTGAGGCGTCTTGCCCTCTAGTAACCAGCAACATGCGTGCCTTCAAAAGCCTTGGTAGCTGTAATGCCCCGGAGTTGGTGATCGTAGCTTGCTTGGTGTCGCTTGCATTGTTATTGATGCAGGTTGGTGCAGGTCAGCGTGAGCTGCAAGTTTACCTAGGCCGTGAGGACCCGGACCACCACTGGGGTGGGCTGACCCGTGTTATCGTGGACCAGGAGTCGGTCCTGTTCGTCTGCCCGACCTGCCTGAAGACAACAGGCACTGGTTCGAGTAGTGCACGTAAACCTGGTGAAACTTCATCAGCTGCCAAACCTTGGACCAAGGTGAGCGTCAGGGTGAACAGCCATTCATTGCCACACTTGCCGCGTGGCGACCAGTTGGTCCAGGGTGCAAGGAAATCCCATCCAATGCAACAGCAAGCACCACCATGTTGGTAAGACATGCACCTCAGCTTGTGTTCAGAATGCGCCGCAGCTTGCCTGTCACGTAATGTTCTCTGTTGCATATGTGCTGTCAACACAGGGCACTGCTCGAAAGGCGGCAGCAGTTCAGAAGCTCTTGCTGGCCCCTGTCCAAAAGGCCATCAACCTTGATGATGACAATGACAGCGATTTGGACGCACCGCAGAGCCAGACAGAGGTGAGCCGGTTTGCCATGCAGCCGCACCATACAAATTCTTGGGCAGTCATTTTGCTATTTGATAGATCGAAAGTCAGCGAATCCGTCCATAATGGTTTTGGGCCATGTTGTGACAGCATTGGCCTTTGGCATAACGAGAACTGGCACAGCACAGTTTGTGCGCCAATGCAGGCTCGCGTGTGTGCACCCTGATTGCCGTAGGATGAGGAGGACGACCCTGAGCCACAGCTCAAGCTCCATGAGCTACCTACTAAGATTCAAAAGAAGGCAGCGACTAGCTTCCTAGCTGCTCTATGTGGGTGCTTCAGTGCAGCAGCATCAGTGGTTGATGAGGGCACTGCACCACGCCGAGCAAAGGCAAAACCAAAGGCTCGCAACACTCGTACCCAGCGCATCGCCCCTGCCAAGAAAGCCAGCTCCAAGTCCACGGGTGGATCGGATGAGGAGGACGGGCAGTACCAAATCACAAGTGCACCTGACCCCGCACCACCTAGCGTGGCACAGGCTGCAGCAGAGCTGCCCAGCCAACCCACCTTCGCCAACCGCACAAGTGACAAGCGTAGCCGTACGTCCAACTCTAATTCAAGTGTGCCTTCCTTTGAAGGCAAACCCGAGGTGGGGCTGGGCAGCCATTGCAAGTGTGAGGTGCATGGCCACCCGCCGGGGCAGACTGATGTGTCTACCAGGTATCAGGAAGCTCCCATGTAACTGCTGGGGCGCAGGCCCTTGTTTGCTCAAGCAGTTTGTTTCCATTTCAGCCTTGGTTCAGCTTGGCACGCCCGTTTTGTTCTCTTGCTGCATTTTTTCTCTTGCTCAGGGTAGGGCAGGATGGTGCCCAGCTCGTCGTCTGTTCTTATACTGATCGTTGTCAACATGTTGTGTTGATGTGGTGTCTTGACTGTAGGTTTCAATCCCGATTCCAGAAGCAGATGAGCTGGCCCTGGCAGAACGGGACTCCATGCCTGCACAGGTTGCAGAGGCCAAGCAAGCTGTCGCACTGCGGAGTGGTGAGACAGCCGCCTCCCCTGCAATGAAGGACTTGGACGGCAGGGCGTCATCTAATGGCGCAGCTGCTACACTACCAAAAGCTGTGACAGCCACGAAGGCCAGCAAGGGTGCTCATGCCACTGCTCCTGTGCCAACGGCCGAGGCCGCCTCAATGGCAAGGGAGCCTGAACCAGCCAAGCCAAGCAGTGCAGCCAGGACGAGCAAGCTTCCACCCATTGAACCTCGCAAGACCAAGGGGCGCAAGAGGGGTGCATTGGCAGCCCTGAGCACCGTTGCCGCAGCCACGCTTGCCGGTGTTCATGCATTAACAGCTAAAACTGCACCCAACCAAGAGACAGAGGTTAAGCAGGCTGCTGCATTGGCCTGTGATGAGCCCGCCGGCAAGAAATCCTCAGGCAAGCTAACAGCCAAGGGCGTCCCTGCAAGCTTGGGAACACCCACCAATACGGTGGCAGGCGAGTGTGCTGATGCCACAACACCTGTGCCAAAGGCCAAGGCGCCCTCAATGGCAGGGGAGCCTGAACCAGCCAAGCTCAACAGTACAGCCATGACAAGCGAGCCTCCACTACCTGCACCTCCCGTGCCCAAGACCAAGGAACGCAAGAAGAAGGCTGCACTGGCAGCCCCAAGCAACGTTGCTGCAACGCTTGCAGACACTTGAACGTCAGCAGCTCAAGGTGCATCTATGCCAGCAAACAGTTGTTGGCACAATACTAACTATCACTGCATGTAAGAGGACTCTTAATGTTGGCAATAGCAATGTGTTGCTTTGACGCGGACCAGTGGCATGAAGGTGCAGTTTAGCTAGCGATTTTGATGCTGCACGTGCCATCTCACAGCACGTCTAGAAGTCGCTGGACATTTTTCGCCGAGTCAAGCCTCTGTAGAATTTAAAGGCGTTTGAGGACTCGTCGCGCATAGGTATGAGCTTGGTTTTGAAAATCCGACCTTCTGCTGCGCCTCACATTGCTCGACCTAGCGGGTGCACGGGTGGTGAATGGTTACAGACCTTCTTGAATACACAAAGAGAGCTCGTGATGAGCGGGTCATGTTTCTCTGGCCAATAATCAGAAGAAAAACAACAAGCCAGACAGCGGCTATGCACATGCGCTAGCCTGATACACAAGCTTGCCTGAAAAGGCGACAGTGATCTGTGAAACGCCGGACCTGCTCAGCAACAGGCTCACGCTGAATGCAGTCCATGCCTCGCGCTCAGTGGGCCTGGCTCTCCCGCCATTCCAGTGCCCCAACACCCCTGCAATGCAGCACAGCCAATTTGTCAACGAGAAAGCAGCCAATCGTGAACTTCGCTTCTTGACAGATACCTGTAGACATCAGCGACGTCATGTGCCACATCGTGTGCTACCTACCTTTCCTATTGTATCTTTGGTGGGCAGTCCCTACTGAAGTATCGCATCTTGGGTTGTGCACATGACCGCTTAGGTGTCAGCCCTCCATACTGAGTAATCACCATGACACATGGTGCTTGAATTCCAACCCACACCATTTTGTTTTCCGCCAGTGCATGTATAAATGATCCAATGCCCCTGCCTTTCCGTCGCGATCTATTCCCCAGCCTCGTAGCCACCTGCCCATTGCAACATGGGATCATCAGCCGCTGTGATCCCTTTGGTCTCGTTATATTGCTGTGCCACTTGAGCTGTTTGGGCGTCAGCCCGTGATCCCAATACACATGCACTGCCAGCCTCATCCTTGGCCATTCATTTCCCCACCCACACCGCCACCTGCCGATTGCACCATGGGATCATCAGCCACTGTGATGCCTCCGGCGTCTTTAGGGGACGTTCGCAACCTTACACTACTGTAGCACTTACCACTCGTACACAAAGCCGGCCACCAGGATGCCCAGGAACATGTTCATGGTCCAGAACATGGGGGCATTGGCGTGCGTCATCACATACGGGAACAGATATGCGATCTGCGCGCATCAAAACAGGGTCATGAGTACATCGAGAAAATGTGCAATAATTGAATGTGATGCACAGATGATAGCCAAGTACAACAAAACACATGGTTGTCGAGCCTGTTCAGGCAGCAACCTGCGTGCTGCAATGGAATTGAAAGGCAGTCTCTGTACGTACCAGACACTTATCAACGCAATGTTTGCATCCAGTGCTGGCCGACAGCACGCAATGTTGTACTTACCTCAATATCAAACAGCAGGTACATGATTGACACCAGGTAGAAGGAGACACTGAATGTCGAGCGTGCCTGCATGTGGGCGATCCAGAGCAAGGAACAGAGCTCACAATGCAACCATCAGCAAGCGTCACACATCTAGAGCAGTTGGCTGGTTTCAGGTCCTCTGCCCTGCTGAAAATGAGTGTGAAGGTACAGAGGGTGGCAGCCACAAGAGGGAGATCAAGCACAGGGAGATTTTTGTTGCCAGTCCTGTGCTGCAATCTTCGCCAACCCGCACCTGACCATGCATACAATAGAAGCATGTTTTTTTTATCCAGTTACCATTCAACCTACGTGTCAAGCCTGGCCATGTTTGCTTTCCCTTCTCAACTAAGTCTGGTATATTCACCAAGTCTGGAGTACAATCATGACTGCCTGACCTATCCCAGCACTCAGTGGCTTTGCCCACCTCTCCAAAGGCATCAAAGCCACACTCGTAGGCCGAGCTCTTGTCCAGGTCCACTCGGCTGGGTGCAACCAGGAAGGGGATGACGACGAAGGCCCCTGCTACAACCGTGGCAAACGCTGTGTAGATGACAAATGGATAGAAAGAACCTGCAGCCATGTTGCAATGCGCTTGGCGTGAGTAAACGTTGCAGCCCTGCAAGGACAAAGTAACCCTGCAAGGACAAGCAGGGCAAGCCAAACTGCGCTGCCAAAACAGGCAATCCCTTTGAACTGTTGCCCGCCGATGATTGCTCACTGATTTATTGATCTGCAGTGCTGTCCCCAAGCCCAAGCTGGCAGCTGCACATTGTTGCTGGTAGGCTGGCGACACTATCGTCTGCCATGACCTGCTTGGTGTCACCAGCAAATGCCATCTCCCTGTCACGTGTACCTAGTCTGTCCTGATCTGCTGTGTGGCGCCAGCAGATGTCGTCTGCATTGGAATCCTGCTGGCCTCGTCGGTCTGCTGCTGATACCCTGATTGCCCGTGTACTGTTATCCCGTGCTTGCGCGCCGGTTACAACACATGTTCCTGCAGCGCTTGTGGCAGCTCTCTAGTCAACGCATGTAACCTAGTGCTGTCATTACCTGCATCCAACCCGGTGAACTGAATTGCACGGTTGGCCTCTGCGGTGATGACGTGGTCGCCCTCCACAAAGTACCGCTGAGCTGGACTCCATGCATTGAGGTGACGCCGCTGCTGTAGACCCTGAGTACCAATCCAAGCAACAGCTATGCATTGCATAGAGTGCTTGATGTTGTGGTGTCAAGTACACATTCAAAGCGATGGAGCATGACAAGGGCAAATCTGCTCCTGCCCGTGCTGCTGGGCTGCAGCAACGCTGGATGAATTACCTGCACACCGTTTGGCACACGTGCCTGCGCGCTCGTGGTGCCAGGCAACAGGCCAAAAGCACCCGCTGGCCGCTGCATGGGGCGAAGTGCGGATGAGAAGTGGCGTAGTGCAGGACCAAGAGAGGACTGCAGGATGGACAACAACACAACACCTTTGCAGAGTGGTACTACGAATGCAGGATGGGTATGCGTTAAGTGTCCACAGCGGCCATGTTGGCAGCTCCTTGCCATCTCACCTGCCATGGACTGGCTGGGGTCATGAAGTGTTGGTCCAACAGGACCTGGCCTCTGGTGCTGGTGGCGAATGCGTGCACCTGAGCAAACATAAATTTTCAACGTAACGTTGCCAAGCGCATGGGCATCAGCAAGAGGAAGTCAGGCTGGCCAGTGAACCCCAACGCCCTGATCGACACTCAGCCACAGGCCTTGCTGATGATTCTGCTCTCGCACACCTGTGCACTGGCATCTTGGCCATCATGACGCTCTGCAATTGTAATAAGCAAAACAAGGGACAGGTCAGAGCGAATGCGCACGAGACTTGGCTCAACGCAATCGCGCGATGGACTGAAGCCCTGGAAAGTTCTGTGCCTCCCATGCGCATCAGACGCTCCTTCAAGAAGCGATTATGACAAACCTAGACAAGCTGATAGGACTAGCTTTTGCTGCAGGCCAATGCATTTCGCCAGGTACCTGATTGCTGCAGGCTCGCTCCAGAGGACAGCTGATTGACACAGGCAGCGCCCATGCGGCTGTTCCATGCAGCCAGCGCTGTGGCTGCCTGGCGCAGGGCCATGGTGACGAGCAGAGCGGGCGATGGGCGGCTCAACTTCTACCCGCCGACTCGGTGCATAGGCACACTGGTTGTTGTGTGCGGTGCATGCCAAACCGGCTCGCATGACGCCATACGAGACAACTCGCCCGTTTCGAAAACGGCAAACTTTTTCATAGGCCAGCTTACGCGCAAACCATGGCAAAAGTGTCCCACATCCAGCTTGAGCGCACCTGTCAGCTAGAATTTTGTGCGGCTTTGGGTCTAGGCCCTTCGGATCACCACGGTGTCCCGGATAGAGGGCATTATTCCTGGCAGCCCCCCTCCATGAGCCAGCTTTAGCCCCACTACGTTCTATTGGACGCCATCATGGTACCGCAACAACAGATTGCAGGGATGCACAGCCGCCAAATGGCTCAAGCGGCAGGTGAGGCCAGCTGCGGCAGGTTGACGGACTTCAGGTGCAAGCAGAGATGCATTTTGTTGTTGATGACATACTCTCAGTGGCTGTGCTTTCATCGGTAATTGTTTGTTGCCACAAAATCCAACACACGGTCGCCCTGGCTTCATGCTTGCAGGTGCACCTCCACGGCGGGCTGCCGCCCCTGCTTCCGGCTGGCGACCGAGCAGACCGTGTCGCGTGGTAAGAGGAGCTGCATTGGATCTGGAACGCTCGCAGCAGGCAGGCCGAACGGTCCAGTTGGTTGAGTTTTAAACACTCAAGTGCGCAGGTGCTGAAGAAAGCCTCGAAATGCAAATCCTCATGGCATGCCAAACGTGCTTGGTCATCCATGGCTGCAGGCTTGCCGGGTTCAAGCGACCGTTCAAGAGGCACTGAGTGCCCCAGCTGGCAGCAGCAGCAACAACAACGGCAATGGGGCGCATCCAACAGGCGTCATCCCTGGCCGTCCAGTGTTGGACGTGCCAGGCTGGGAGCAGGCACAGTTGAGCAAGTTGCTCAATGGCCAGCGTGGCCCCAGTAGCAAGCAGCCACGTGGCCTTCGGGTATTCTCAGGCACAGCCAACAAGGTGGGCATGGTCTGCCGTGAGTGCTACCTGTGTGGTACATGCTCTTGCAACACCTGCACCAGTCTTATTTGTCTTTGTAACTTTCTCATCACCATGCAGGCTCTTGCTTTGGAGGTAGCCAACTACTTGGGAATGGATCTTGGTGCTGTCAAAGTCAAGCGCTTTGCTGATGGCGAAATCTACTGTCAGATTGGCGAGAGCATACGCGGCTGTGACGTCTTCTTAATCCAACCCACGTGCCCTCCCGTGAACGATCACCTCATGGAGCTCCTGATTATGATTGATGCTTGCAAGCGTGCCAGTGCACGCTCCATCACCGCAGTCATCCCATACTTTGGGTATGCCCGTGCGGATCGCAAGACACAAGGCCGGGAAGCCATCGCAGCCAAGCTGACAGCAAACCTCATCACGGAAGCCGGCGCGGACAGGTGGGCCGGCTTTGTGGGGACCAGTGGGAATGCTATGGCAGATGCTTTCAGCACGTAGCAACTAGGCGTACAGAGCCAAGTGCTGCTCTCTTGACCTGGTTGCCATCCTCATGTACAGCATGCACCGCCCAGTGCGCTGTCTGAACACTGCCACGTTGCTGGGCTGAATCAGGGTTGAGATCTTGCATGTTCTGTTGTTGCCCATGGGGCTGGTGCTTGAATAGTCACACAGAATCCGCAACGCTTGCCGATCCACCTTTCTAGGGAGGATACGTGTTGGACAGACCGAGATTCTTGGGAAGGCCGGGACTTAGACGCAGATCACTAAGCGAGTTTGCCAGTTCTGCACGTGGCCATGCTTGCTGCACATACTTGCAACACATTGCACGCATGCATCCCCTGCCAACGCCTCTCTAGTCGCTTTGTTTCACTACTGCCAACAACTCCCTTGTGTTCTGCCTGCAGGGTGTTGGCCATGGACCTACACAGCGGTCAGTGCGTGGGGTACTTTGACATCCCCGTGGACCATGTGCATGGAGACAGCGTGGTGCTGGACTACTTGGCCTCCAAGCGCATTCCTACCGGAGACCTGGTTGTTGTATCGCCAGACGTAGGCGGAGTGGCGAGGTGAGGAACAGAAAGGATTGCATTCTGCTCCAATCTACCTTGCGTGTCTGCCTAGTTTGCGTGCATCTACATGAAGCATATCACACCGTCATACCCATGGATTGATATGGCTGGGGGCAACGCCTTGAGAGCTTTTAACGCGCCAGCCCCAGTGGTTGAAAAGCCATTAATACGACCAACCCTCTTTCGGGCCAGCACGCTAAATGGAGCAGCATGGTGTACTGACGTTGCTGACACTTACACCACTTCGTACCAAGCAAGCTTTGTGAAGTTTGTTTTGCAATTTGGGCGTCACATGAAACCTTACACCTCGTCTGGAAACTCCACTGGCACGTGTGTGCTGCTGTTGATGTTGATTCAGCTCTGCTGGTCTTGCCCATGGGTCCTGGCCACATCAAATGCGAGCTTGCTCCCACCTTCCCTCCGGTTGCAGGGCTCGCTCATTTGCCAAGAAGCTGAACGACGCCCCTCTGGCCATTGTCGACAAGCGCCGCAGCTCCCACAACGTGAGCGAAGTCATGAACCTCATCGGCGACGTGCGCGGCAAGGTGGCAGTGCTTGTGGACGACATGATCGACACGGCAGGCACCATCACCAACGCCGCCAAGGTGCTGCGGGCGGAGGGCGCTCGGGAGGTCTACGCGTGCGCCAGCCACGCCGTCTTCTCCCCACCCGCCGTTGAGCGCCTCAGCAGTGGCGTATTTGAGGAGGTCATTGTTACCAACACTATCCCCATGCCAGCGGTGAGCAGTATCAGGGGTTGGTTTGGGGGCGTTGACTGTCCTGCAGGTGTCTGCAAAACAGCATGTGCAACCGCCTGCAACTGCTGTTCAACAAGCCGTTCCTGGGGACACGGGTGTCTGCAAGTCCTCGACGCACATTCCACCTGTGCACGCAGGGGCACGTGTTCCCAGAGCTCACCATCTTGAGTGTGGCCAACCTGCTGGGAGAGACCATCTGGCGCGTGCACAATGCCACTAGCGTGCAAGCTTTGCGCGATTGACCAAGGCCGAGAGCCACAACCACACTGACACATACTGATGCTGCTGGCCATAAATCATGTTGTCTTGGAGTGCCAGGGGCAAGACGTAATGCATCGTCACTTATACAACAGCTGTTGCGTCTTGGTGTCAGGGCCAACTGCAGCTAGGTTCTGCAGAGCTTCATGCATTATGCTGGCAGTCATACCCGCTGCAAATGATTGCGATTAGGTCTGGAACGATCTGATGCAACTTTTGGGGACTTGCGCATTGCACGTTGCTCCGTTATATGTAACCGGATCCACCTTCTGCAGGAGGCTGGAATAATGCGTTTACAACCAGCATAGCATGTTGGCCCAAGATTGCTTTGTTACTGAAGACCGGCAGGTGGCATTTCGATGGATACGACTGGCAACACTCCGTGGCATGAGCTTGCACTGCAGATGACACAGATGCATTGGGACTACAATGTATTTGAGCCAGTGGCATTAATAGCATAGCCAGTCAGGATAGCACCTCAAGGAGTTGGCCACCACCACTACTATCCAGGTGTGTCGCAATCCCCTTCGCTTGTAGGTTGGATGGGCTGGAAACCAACCCCTCAAGTGACCCAATGGAACCAATTCAACGGTCAACTCAACCTCAACTCAACCTCAGTTTCCTGGTCCTCCTCGGCTTTGTAATCTTATTCACAGCGCATGTAACAACAGTTCGGCAGAGGTCGCACGTTGGGCCGCACAATGAATCTGGCAGACGGCATGCAGCTTTCAGATAGCATGCAGCTAACGGGTGCACAGGCGTGGGCCTTCCGCTGCTAGTGCTGCCTAACATCAGCCCAGCAGCAGTTGAACACCCGCACTCTGCAGCCAGGCGAGAGCTCTGGTCTGCGAACATCTGCAGACCATCAGTCCATAGCAGTGTCGCGCACCTAGCTGCCAGCTTAGGAAGCACACGTGTTGTGCTCATGTTGCAAGTAGGAGCAGACTGTTTGGAGCGATTGAGCAGCTGGCCAGCAATGGCTGATGAGGCGGACGCACACTGCGACATCAGCACCCAGTGTCCTCACGCACAGCACCAGGCACAACCGGGGGATAGCGTGTCCTGCTGGTAAGTACCAGTATGCCGGTCAGAGTTTCTACGGCATGCTCAGGTGGTAATTGCGTTTGTGAGGTGTGTCATAACCCCCTTCACTTGTAGGTTGGACGGGTAGGAGCCTCTCCATGTGATGTCCTCCTCATGTGATGTTTTTGTTTCTTTGTTGGGTTTTGTTATCTGGTGAAGGTGGGGAAGTGTATCTTGGTCCTGGGGCGCTCGTGTACCAATCTGCACACTGCCTGAGTCTGCATTTGATGTCAGTGCTTGCTCATCATACGCACGTAAACCCATGACGTCGTGGCGGCCATCACAGGGGGGCTGGAACCAAGAGTGACTTGTGGGTAATGAGCCCATGAGGCCAGCCGTCAACAGAGCAGAGGTTCTGCGCAGCAAATTGAGGAAGCACCAGACATTCGGCCGTGCATAATCCTGTAAAAATTATTTGCACAATCCTGCGCGTTAACACGTGTGCTAAAACACGTGTGCTGTCCCATTCGTCAAAGGCGTGCAATCTGGCGCACAGTGTCGCAATGCTTGTAGGCATTTTAGGATTGCAGCGAACGCAATGCTGGGACCCAATTGCAGCTGGGACCTCATTTGACGACCCTAGCGAGCAGCCTTGATGGCGCAGAAGATCATTGCAGACGTGACGCATGCACTGGACTGCCTGTAAATCATTATATATACAAGCTACCTCTCCAGGATGCCTCCTGATGATGCAAGCGCTGGCCCGGCCTCAAACGGGCATCACCATGCGCCAAAGGACGAGGAGACACAGGCAGAGGACGCTCCTCGATACAGTTCACAGTACATTGCCGTGTGTATGATCGGCTATTCGCTCAGCTTCATCATCTTTGGGTCGCAAGTCAGTATTCTCGGCCCCACCATCAATCCGCTCGCGGAAGCGCTTGGGGTCAGTGAACCGGACCTCAGCCCTCTTTTCACAGCACTAGGAGTGAGCTGCATCATCAGCGGCACGCCATCTGGATGGCTGGTCGACCGCATGCCCACCCATCGAGTGCTGCTGGGATCATTGATCGTTCAGGTACGGCGAGGCATGGGCTTCTGCCATCAACTGGCAGTCCTTCACCATCAACCTCACCTAGGTGACTCTCCAGCAGCAATCGCTCTCG
This sequence comes from Chloromonas sp. AAM2, assembly GCA_004335635.1. Taxonomy (NCBI): domain Eukaryota; kingdom Viridiplantae; phylum Chlorophyta; class Chlorophyceae; order Chlamydomonadales; family Chlamydomonadaceae; genus Chloromonas; species Chloromonas sp. AAM2. The sequence goes on along the minus strand of QAXH01006643.1, from coordinate 6,041 downwards.
CACATACAATTGCTGGTATTGCTGTGCATTGCAGGCGATTGGCTTTGGCCTGGTACCCTTCATGCCAAGCATATGGACGCTTACAGCCTTGTATTTCGTCATTTGCTTCTCTTACAACTTCACAAACAGTGCAGTGTTCACCTCTCTTGGCTGGATGTTCCCTAAGCGGGCAGGCTCAGCCCTCAATCTAGTGCTGGCCATGTTTGGGGTTGGGTCCTTTTGCATACCTTTGGCAGCCCAAGCTTGCAAGTACATGCTGGGATCAGCGCTGGCAGTGTTTTACGTCGTGTCAGCAACTTCCGTCATAGCAGCAATACCTTTCCTGTTTGTGGCATCACCAACACCCCCACCACCACTTCTTTTTGGAGAAGGACCAAACGTGTTCAAGACAACAAGCCATGTCTTGGTGCGTGACGATGCTGCCAGAGTTAAACAGCTGGGCAGCTGTTCCCATCACCTGCCGCTCAGACGTACTGATCAGCACAGTCAGCACTGTCAGCTTGGTGCATTGCAGCAATTCTTGTCACAGCCCTTGTATCCATGCATGCAACCACTGACTTGCTTCCTACGTTTCCTCAGACGTTGGAACGGTTGACCATCTCCTCAGTGGTGCTACTCGTCTTCTTCACAACGGCAGCAGAAACTTCAATCGGCAATTGGATCTACACGTACGGTGTGCGAGAGGTGCGTGGGGGTGTGGACATGCATAGAACTGCAAGTCACATGCAAACTGCAACATCCAAACCTCGCAAGTCACATCCAGATTAGGCGCAGTGCAGCACAACTCGTCGCTGCCTGAGCTGCTAGGTCTCTGTGCGGGCCACTGGGGGGCAGATGTGAATGGCAAGGAACACCAATAAGTTGTGACAAACCAGCCGTTGTAGCCCCAGGTGTGTGCCGACATACCCAAATGGCCTGATGGCTGCCAGCCATGCGGTGTTCAGCAGATGAGCGCAGGTTGCTTCGGCTCATCTTGAGTTGGAATGCTTCTCTTTGATGCCTCAGTACGCATTCACTTGGCCAACTGTTAGCTTCAACTTTTGCTGTGCAGGCTGGCCTGTCGGATGACGAGTCGGCACTGGCCAACAGCGCTTTCTGGGGGTCATTCACTGTGGGACGAGTGCTGGGGGTAAGCCACAGCAGCGCGGGCGGCAAAGGGCACGTCACACTGTGGACCGGGGATGCCAGCAGTACAGGGGCGACTTGTCAGCTGCGTGTGTCTGCTGGCAGGCTGCACTGTAATGGCTAGAGTAGGCCTTGTCAGTCCCAGGTGCACCACTGCCCCGCAAGACGACAGCCCAAGTGCACTTCCTGCCATGTGAGTTCCTGGCTCACGCTTGTCCCATTGCCCGTTGCCCACAGGCAGCTGTGTCCCACATGACCACTCCCGCCTTCCTGCTCCTCAGCTTCACACCGCTGGCCATGCTAGGCGCATCCCTGCCCCTGTGGGCCACCAGCTGCCTCACCCCCTGGCAGTTGCTCACAGCCACAGCGGTGCTCACAGGCCTGGGAAACTCAACAGGGTGAGTGAGTGTGTGTTTGCGTGTGTCGTGTTGCATCGGGATTGCTTTTTCTCGCATGGGATGGAGTAATCCAGACTCAAAAACGCTTAGAAATCAAATATGATGCCTCTGTAACAATCACTTGCCATCAGCGAGTGTCCATCTACATTCCGAGGGTGAGGGAGCATGACCCCTGATCTGTCACAGGTGGATCTTCCTGGCCGATGTAGAGTCTGCACCGTGGCACTTCCCGGCATGTGCTAGGTGCTATGTTTGCCATGTTGAACACCAGTCAGTGCTGAATGTTTGCAACCTGTGCATGCATGTTATGACGTGTTTGTCATGAACACTCGTCTGGTGCTTGTTTTCCCTCAGAGAGCGCATTCTCGAGTCAGTCGGCCTGACCATGGGAGAGTTGCCCTGCAGCATGATGGTGTGAAACCTGCATGCCGCATGCAGGTATGCCAACGCTCTGTCGCTGCTAGAGACGTACGTGCCCGTGACAGGCTTTGTGAACGGGATATTTGGCATGGTGGCGGGCGGTGCTTGCATGGTGGGCCCCACCACGGTAGCCATGCTGGCAAAGTACACCGACCTCAAGTGAGCGGGTGTCAGAGGGTTGCAGCAGGGTGGCAATGACTTCAACCGCACACATAGTAATTACAGCATCTGCTTCTCTCTATTCAAAGTGGTATACTATCTTCCAGTACCCCTGGCTATCTCGGATGCGAAGCAAGCACGACCACGCTGACACACCTGCATTGTTGGCATACCAGCCCATTCATGATTGGTGTAGTGTCACTGGATATGTGAGCATGCTGCTGTTCGCTGCATGTGTGCTGCAGGTACTCTGCCATGGCATGGGTGGGCAGCGCCTTCTACGTGCTACACTACCCGGCCATCCTGCTGGCCATTTTCTCTGGCAATAAGCTGCTCATGCTGTACCAGAGCTACGAACAGGAGGAGGAGGGTGAGGCAGCTGCATCCGAGCCGGGATCGCTCACTGAACCACTACTGCTCAGCTCGCCAAGGCGCCATCACACACAGCCTATGGCTGTGCACACAGGGGCCCGGGAAAGCGACACAGGAGGCCGCCTGTCCACATCATACTCGTTGCACCGACAGGGGTCCGTCAAGCAGACGTTTGTGCGGTCCAGTGTGCCCGGCCATGGGCTCATGTACGACTCACCCATGGCTGGGAACGCAGGCTGAGCGGCCTCTGGCCCATCCAGCAGCAATATATTACTGCCTACGGACTTGTGCACGGTGTTCCAGCACATAGGCAAGCAGCCAGCGACCCTCGTCTACATGGACGTATCTGAGGCCAGCTTATTGTTGGCCATGGCAGGACAGTCTGAGCACGGCCACGGCCGTGTGCCAACCAGGGATGGAAGGTGAGCACGTGAGCCGGTGTCGCTGCACCGAAATGTTAACCCTGCGCTCAGTTTGTTGCCAAGGCATGCTGGGATGTACTGCTCAACGGGAGAGTGTGGTCAGCGCAGTAGTTACGGCCAATTATGCTGGGGTTGACTCACCCACGCTATTGCTAACCTACTCATGCTGTTTGTCATGGGTCTCTGGCATGACTCTATTTTTCATGGGTCTCTGGCATGACTTCCATTCGTCATGGATCCCTGGCATGACTCCAATACAAAACAAAACACTCACAAAACAAAACAAAACAAACAAAACAGTGGAAGTCTGCCAGGGACCCATGACAAATGGGATGATGTGGGTGTTTTAGAGTAGTAGTAACACATTGGTAATGGTAGGCGTGCTGGCTCCAATGTTTGCCTGCAGTGTGTGCTAACAGAGAGTGCGTTGCCTGCATCCACCTTGCCTGTTTACCGCAACGTTAAGACTGGCTGTTCATTGACCGGCCGGAGGTGGCAATGCTGCGCTCTGTTTTATGTCCATGCTCGCTTCTTACACAGGATTTCCAGTTTGCCAGTTTTCGTCGTAATCCTCCTGCGAGTCGTAAATGGTTCCAGTGCCAGTCCCAGGAATTGTCCCAGAACTGGCAACACCTTTTTTTTGTACCAGCAGTGTGTCTTTATTAAAAGACCGAGAAGTGTGTGGATTTGCAAGCAGCATTGACTTGAGGTTCTGTTAGGCACTGATGCCCACCCCTAATATGCCTCTCTGGAGTCCAAGCAGGACGCGTAGGTTTTGCAGGGCTGACCGACGGGCTGCAAAACTGACGACCTCGTTATTCCATGTGTGCTGCTGTGGCAAAGCATTTCTTGCTGGTGCAGTCAGTGTGTGTGATCATGTCAACACAGGGTTGATGCGGCACATGGATAGTATGCACTCCTAGAATAGAAGGTAATGGGAGGTTTTTTTTTGAAAGGCTGTGTGTGTGTGTGTCGCAATCCCCTTCACTTGTAGGTTGGACGGGCTGGAGTCCCGCCCCTCATTTGAGAGTGAGAGCCTGACTTTCTGTTGAGTACGTCCAGCACAACGTCCAGCACAAGACACAGCCTGCATCCATATTGAGTTGGCTAGCATTTGGTTGTGTTGTGTGACCAAAGTTTGTTTACCTTGAGGCACTGTACAGTGTTTTTCTCCTAGACTTGTGTTCTGTCTCAAATGGGGCTTGGCGCCTGTGCCTCTGGTGCAAGGGCAGCACTTGATGACGTGGCCATCAGGGGACTCCTACGCGTATCTGTGCACAGACCCGCCTATTGAGAGCTCACAGGCTGCATGGCCTTCAATCACAGTTTGATTAGAGCGTGCCCTGTGCACGTTTTCTTATGCGGTCTGACGCCTCGGTACGAGAGTGGTGGGGCGTGTGCATCACCTTCCGTGCATGGAGGCCAGAGTTTCTACGGCGTGCTAAGGTGGTTATTGCATTGCTGAGCGCCCACAGCTTTTGCCGGCCATTACTGCCGCGGTGTGTCACAATCCCCTTCACTTGTATGTTGGACGGGCCTCAGCTCATGTGAATACTGACTACTGCTATCCCCACGTGTTTACCAGCCTTCTCACGCCCGACTGCACTTGGCAAAGTGAAACGCCTGATGGTGGCATAACCACTGGCATTATGTTTGGTGTGCACTCCCTCCTTGTAACCTCTGGCTACCTGTGGCTTGACAGGAGCAGGTCACCATGTTTTCCCCCATGGTAGGCCGTGGACGCCAGGTGGGCCTGTTCCTTGAAGCGGATACAGACGGCAGTGGGTACTTGGACCGGGCAGAAGGCAGTGCTGTGCTCAAGGCAGGACGCAGGTCACTGCCAACGCCTAATACCACTGACGCGCGGCAACCTCGCTCTGCAATGGCTTGAATCCGTGCATCTACCGGCAGCGGGTGTGCTTTGTATCACCTGGTCCCGTCAGAGCGCCGCTCGGATGGCATGCTGAACAATGCAGCTTCTGTGCGCTTATGCCTCAATGTTTAAAGGAGGGAGTGCATACCAGGACGCACGTCTAACGCAACTGTTAATCATTTGCGCAAATGAATAACAATTCTACTAGTAAAGGGACGTCCTGGGTAACGGGAGTCCAGCTAGGCCTAGTGACTTCTTTGTAGCTATCACCCCGCGGGATACCATTTTGAGTGCCCCGTAAGCCATTGAAGCGTTACTCTCACTCTGACGTCATTACTGACCTCTAGGTGCTCATGTGCCAAGGACCATCTCAAGCCTAAGCGTGAACTTGACTGATGTGCAGACGCCGACCCATGTTGGTAGAGGCGTGCAAATGCTTTCTACTTCAGTGATGGTGCAATTGCAAGCGACGTTCAAAAAGAAGTTTGCCAGTTCTGGGATAATCTTGGGACTGGCACTGGAACCAGTGTGTGTGTGTGTGAACCACCATCATGGTTTTTGTAATCATTCAAACACTTGGTCGCTGGGAATCTGTGCTGGGAACAGGCTGGAAGGAAAACAATTCGGGCCATTTGATCATATCAGGGGAGGGATCCAGGGGATCCATTTGATCACATATGCAGGTAGTCAGTGGTCCACCTCGTGGGCCAGTATGCACTGTTTGAGGTCAACACACATGATACCGATCTGTTGTCCCAGTGCACAGGCTTTTAATTCCAGAGCGCTAGAAGTGCACTTATGCCGCCTCTCTTGAACCGAGACACTGCACGTTATCAGCAGCACAGCATGCCGTGCAAATGAATGACGCATGAAATGGCAGGGGTTGGTTTACAAGGAGGGAGTGCACACCATGAAACACGTCCAACGCAAACATCATCTGATTGCGCAAATTGCAAAAATTCCTCCTAGTAAAGGGGAATCTGACCGTGTCAGCAAGGGGTGGTGAGGCCCCTCGGTTGGTTTACACGGGCGGATGTGCCAAAAGCCAATTCATCATTATCATCATGTGCTCGAGAAGACCATCGCATCAGGAAGGTGCTCGTGGGCAAACAAACCCTACTCGTTCTCGCACATCAATCCTCGCAGGAACGAATATATTGTGTTTCTTGCATAGCGTCCTAGTCCATGTGCTTCAGCAATCTCGCTAGGGTTTCATCATCATCATTACATGGCTTTTCATGGTTCAACCCACGGTGCTGCAGCTAGACACAA
>QAXH01006641.1:52445-70782 GCA_004335635.1 Chloromonas sp. AAM2 | reverse complement strand
AACCATTAAGGTTCCGTTTCAATTAGTGCATTCTGATAAAAAAGCCGTTTTATCCATCGTTACCGATATTACTACACTCAAGAAGAAACAGCTTGAACTCAACGAAAGCCTTGATATCATTAGTGACCAAAATCATCGCTTAAAGAACTTTACTCATATTGTATCTCACAATCTTAGAAACCATGCAGGAAGTATTTCTCTACTCCTCGAAATAATAGAGGATGAAGAGTCAGTACAACAGAAAAATGAATTCTTTGATCAACTTAAAGTTGCTTCAGAACGGTTAAATGCTACAATGAGTGATCTTAACGATATCATAGATGAACAATATAAAAACAGTAAAGTTGAGCGAAAGGTCTCCCTAAACACCTTTATTGCAAATACCTTACAAATCCTGTCGAAAGAAATTCAAACCCAAAATGCCTCCTTTAACCTTGAAGTACCCGATAAATTCAGCTTTACCTACAACCCTGCCTACCTTGAAAGCATTTTACTAAATCTTTTTTCTAACGCCATCAAATATCGCCACCCCGAACGTGAACCCATAATTACGATAAAGGCTTACAAAAATGACGGCCATATTTACCTTGAAGTTCATGACAATGGCCTTGGCATAGACTTAGAAAAATATGGAAATAAGATCTTTGGCATGTATCAAACCTTCCACAAGAATGATGACGCCAAAGGGATTGGTTTATACATCACACAAACGCAAGTTGAAAGCATGGGTGGAAATATTCGGGTTGAAAGTTCACCCGGGGAAGGAACCTCCTTCTTTTTGAAGTTAAACTGAAAGGTTATAGACCCTTCTTATTGGTTTGATATTAAAATACAATCCTTTGTTAATATCCTCCCGTTCGTATATGCTGTATCTTAAGGCTTGCTTATTCACACATAAATATTTATACCACCTTTGAGTTATCTTACATTTGTACTTCAAGAGAGGAAAGTGCTGAGCTTTGGCCTGTCTTTTACTTTTTTCTCCAGTTTTGGTCAGACCTTTCTTATATCACTCTTTGTCCCCTTTTTCCTGACCGATTTCAACCTGTCAAATGCAGGATTTGGGTCTATTTATTCCGGGGCCACTTTGGCGAGTGCAGCTATTCTTCCATATGTAGGGAAGTGGATTGATGTACTTCCTATTGGTAAATATAGTATGTACGTAGCCTCAGGGTTGTTGTTTGCTGCACTTATGATGGCTTTTTCGTGGCACATTGGATTTCTGTTTATTGGCATCTTAATGCTTCGCCTCGCCGGTCAGGGACTGAGTGGGCATACAGCAGAAACTGCCATGGCAAGATATTTTAAATTACAGCGTGGAAAGGCACTTAGTGTTTCTAGTTTAGGGTATCCTATCGGGGAAGGAATTCTGCCCGTAGCAATCGCGGGCGTTTTAGCAATTACAAGCTGGCGCATGACATGGGGCATTATAGCTGCGATTATTGCCTTAATTTTTATTCCATTTATTTTATATGTACTCCAAAAAACAGAAATTGAAGAAAGAAATCACACAGTTAAAAAAACAACCGGAAATGAGGATCAGAAGTCTTCCGGCGCTTACCGAAAAATTTTAAGTGAATCTACATTCTGGCTTATTCTACCTTCGGTACTTATCCCTCCCTTTTGGGCTACCGGTTTATTCTTATATCAAGTATCCATTGCTGAACAGCTTGGGTGGACTGCCGCCATCATTGCCTCCGCATTTATATTTTTTGCGGTTGCAAGAATTATCAGTTCATTGGGAATTGGGCCCGTTATTGATAAACTCAGCGCAAAAACCATTTTTCCCTTTTACCTGATACCGCTCGGGCTGGGTTTAGGCATCGCTTTCTTTCATCCGGGTATTTGGTCTGCTTTTGCTTATATGGCACTTATCGGAGTAACGATGGGATTTGGCAGCACGACAAAATCAGCGCTGTGGGCAGAACTTTACGGTGAAGACATGATTGGAACCGTTCGGTCACTCTTTGCTTCTGTCATGGTTTTTAGTACCGCTTTGAGCCCCTTTTTAATGGGCTGGTTGCTCGACCATAATGTGGTAATGGAAAGCATCCTGATGGCCGCTATTGTCAGCGTAGCTTTAGGTAGTATTTTAGCCTATTTCGGTCTTCATGGTCAAAAAAATATTCAGATGGATTAATCCCATTTTCATAGTGAATGTTCTGAAGCTTAAATAAGTTTTGAGCTTAGGTAGGAACCACAAAACATTAGCACTCATGAAGATAGATATCTGGTCGGACATAGCTTGTCCATTTTGCTACATCGGGAAGCGGCGCTTAGAACAAGCACTGGAACAACTTCCCCAAATCAATGCTGACATACGCTGGAGAAGTTTTGAATTAGACCCAAACGCCCCTATAGATTCTGATTTGGATATCTATGATACTTTAGCCAAGAAGTACGACCGCGATCGTAGCTGGGCCAAACAAATGAATGCAAACATGGTTGAGATGGCAATGAATGCCGGCCTCGATTATGACATGGATTCCGTTCAACCAACAAATTCTTTTAATGCCCACCAATTATTGCATCTTGCAGCTGTTCATAACAAACAAGATGAAATGAAAGAAGCGTTACTCTCCGCTTATTTTACGGAAGGAAGGCATCTGGGCAAGACTGACGTGCTGGTTGAAATCGCTGAGGAGGTCGGGTTAGATAAAGGAGAAGCGCGGGAATCAATTGAAAAAAATACATATTCCAAACAGGTTATGGCGGATGTGGAAGAAGCCCATCGAATTGGAATTCAGGGCGTTCCTTTTTTCTATATCAACGATAAATACGGCCTTTCTGGAGCGCAGCCGGTTGAGGTATTTACCGAGGCTTTAAAAAAGATCAGTAAAGAAACTGAAAGCCGTACCTCATAGGCTTGATTGCCTGCGTTTTCATTTTTTAAGCATTTTGATTTGGCCACCATTGTTATTTGAAATAGATTCATTTATTCAAAAAATATTTTACTGCCATGAAAAAGCTACTCTTTATCTTTTCAGTTATAGCACTATTTATAGCAAACTGCAGTGCTCCTGATTATCATCAAAAGGCAGCGTTTGTAACACTTCTGGGCAATGATACTTTAGCTGTTGAGGAGTTTACAATGACCGACTCTACAATCACAACTCAGGTTGTTTTAAGAAGTCCAGAAACAAAAATTTCTACGTATGTAATGGAAATCGATGAAACGGGAGGAATGGAGCGTATGGTTCAAACTGATCATGCTCCAGCGGTCGGATTTTCTGATGAAGGAGCTACGGCACGAAGTGTGACCAAAAACGGAGACAGCTTGCGTGTAAATGTTTTCTCGGAAAATGGTGAAGTAAATTCATATTCCGCACCCTATAAACCCGGCACCTTACCTTTTATTGATATGGTACACTGGCCTTTTGAAGTCGCTTTTCAGAACGCGAATAAAGTGCGTCAGGATACTATAAATCAACCTTTCCTTTCAGGGAATCGAATATTCAATTTTGTGATTGCAGACATTGAAGATGATTCTATGACCATCCGGCATCCCTTTCGGGGAGTAATGGGAGTTAATGTGACAGGTCAAGGCGGCATTCAAAACCTTGATGCAAGTTTAACGACCCGCAAATTAAAGGTCCACCGTGTAAATGACCTTGATATGCCTCAGCTGGCAAATCGATTTGCAAGAAACCCTGTGGGTGAACTTTCAGGTGCCGTTTCTGCGGAGTTTCAATTTAAAGACACCAACTTTCGTGTTGAATTTGGTTCGCCACAAAAACGCGGCCGAGATTTATTTGGAAATATTGTTCCGTGGGGTGAACGCTGGAGAACCGGGGCCAACCGTGCTACTCATTTTTATACCTCAAGCAAACTCAAGTTTGGGGACCTAACAGTACCAGCCGGTGAATACACCTTATTTACGATTCCGGAACCTGATGGAGGCACCCTTATTATTAATAAACAGACGGGGCAGAATGGTCGCTCCTATGATGAAAGCAGAGATCTTGGGCGAGTGCCTATGCAATTATCTAAAAAAGAAGACGTAACAGAGGCGTTCACGATATCGGTTGAAGAAACAGAATCAGGCGGGCGGATTAACCTTGTTTGGGGTAATACCGTATTTTCGTCAGACTTTACAGTTTTATGATTTCAGTAAATCACTTTTTGACTGACTTTTAGCGTTGAATTAAAAAAAGGGAAGTATTTTCTACTTCCCTTGTTATTTATTCTACAAACTGGGTTCTACAATATCAGAACGTTAGTTCTTCTTTTGCTTTGTCAAAGAATGACTGGTCTACCACAATACGTCCGCTGTTTTCATCGATTATAATCTTATTCTTACGACGAACTTCTACTTGTGTTTGTGGGGGTAAAGCCATCCCAAGCGCAGCCCCTCTATCCATAGCCACTACAGCCATACCATTATTCAATCCATTTCTTAAACGGTTATAGCTTCTTAAATACCTGTTTTCAATCTCTTCTTCTACTTCTTTTCTTTTTTCAAGCAGCTTGTCTTCTTCTTCCTGTGTGGACTTTACCACATCGTCGAGGCTGCTGCTTTTTTCTTCGTAAGCATTTTTAGCCTCTTCGAGCTCTTCTTGGGCCTCTTCAAGCTCGGGGCCAATAGCTTCTTTTCTTTTTTCAATTTCCTTTAACCGAGACTCCGCATTTTCTATAACCTGCTTTTGGGCTTCTATTTCTTTAGTAAGTGCATCATATTCTCGGTTGTTTCGCACATTCAGCTGCTGATCTTCATATTTGTCGATTTTTTCCTGTGCACTTTTAAGATCCAGCTGTAGCTTATCGTATTCTACTGTAAGATTTTGGTCTTCATCTTGCAGATTATTAAGTCGTGCTTCTTTTCTGGCAATATCGGTTTCAAGATCTAATACTTCTTCAGGAAGGTCGCCTCTCAGTTGCTTTAATTCATCTATTCGACTGTCGATATATTGGAGATTAGCTAATTTTTGTAATACTTCTTTCATGGAGTGAGTTTCAACTTGGTTGAATAGTTTTCGGTTCGGGATCCGATACATATATTTGCATCGGGTTGGTTTTGGTTCGGGTTACAGAGACTTCAAGTTCTTCGAATGCAGACGTCAATTCATTCTTCATGGCTTCAGCTACCGGGAATTCACTTTCATAGTGCCCCACATCAAGTAGTAAAAAGTTCTCTTTTTCAGTGAAATATTCGTGGTATTTAATATCTGCGGTAACGAACGCATCAGCACCTGCCGCCATGGCTTTCTTTTTCAAAAATACTCCGGCTCCACCACAAACAGCTACTCGTTTTATCCGTTCAACATCTCCGGAATATCGAATGGCCCGCACATTTAATGCTTTCGAGACCAGGTGTAAAAATTCATTTTTACCAATTCCGTTTTCGGGATATTCTCCAAAAACCCCCATACCAAAATTTTGTGAAGTTGAAGCAAGATCAACGACTTGAAAACTCCCTTCTTTTAGCATTCCTTCGCTTTCCAGGGTTTTCTTTAATACCGAGACATTATGCTGGTCAATGATGGCTTCAAAGCATTTCAATCCATCTTCACGGCTATCCACTTCAAAATAATGTGCCTCCTCGGCAGAGTGATAGTTCAATAGCTTCAGAACCGTATCACTGTCTTCGTAATTAGTTATCAACCTTATTTTTCGGCTGATGTCATAACTTTTATCTAAGAAACGGAGGTTATCAAGGCCGAGCATATTTGCCAGTACAAATGATACGCCATCAAGAGCTGCATCTAAATTGGTGTGTGCCACCAGCAGGCCAATATCGTTTTTGATAAGTTTATAGATGATGCGACCTTGCTCATCGGTTGGATTTATACTCCCTATTTTCCCAAAAATAAGCGGATGATGAGCGACAATGAGTTCACAGCCTTTTTCAATGGCTTCTGCAACTACGGCTTCAGTTACATCAAGGCAGGTAAGAACGGAAGTTGCAGGCGCATTAGGGTCTCCTACAAGTAATCCGACGTTATCGTAATCCATTTTCACCTGTGGAGGTGCCCACTGATTGAGGAAGGTAGATATTTGCCGGATTCGAATCGCCATGCTATCTATCTCCCTGGTGTTTAAAACCCGACCACCTGTTGGAGGGTGAAATTATGAATCTAAATTTTGTCAATATGTACAATTAACCAGTAATTAAGATGTCTTTAGAGCTTCCAAAAATAAGGGTTATTCATGAATGATAAAAGCTTATCTTGTGGTTTAATTAATGAATCTCTCAAATAGACCTCTTTTTTGACATGAGTGAGCACGATATCCCACAAAATCTTAAAACCATTCAACAAAGAATAAAAAAATCAGCACAATCCGCCGGCAGAAATCCGGATTCTATCTTATTGGTAGCCGTTAGTAAAACAAAGCCGGTTGATGACATCTTAACGGCAGTATCAGAGGGTCAACTGCACTTTGGTGAAAACCGGATGAAAGAATTAGAGGATAAGATGGGCGAAATTAAAAATCCGGAGTTGGGCTGGCATTTTATTGGTAATCTTCAAACGAATAAAATTAAATATATCGCAAACCGTGTAGATTGGATTCATTCCGTAGAGAAAGCAAAATACCTCAAAGAGATTGAAAAAAGAGCCAAAAAAGAAGATCGTACTATAAATGCTTTAGTACAGGTTAACATAAGCAATGAAAAACAGAAGGGCGGATGCAAGCCTGAAGACCTTGCTGGTATTCTTGAATCGGCAAAAGGATATGAACACGTAAAAGTACGCGGATTGATGGGCATGGCAACATTTGTGGATAATGCTGAAGAAGTACGGTCGGAGTTTAAGTTACTAAAAGAACTCTTCGATTCTCATCAAAAATATAACGGAGAGGGCGTACAGCTGGAGCATTTGTCTATGGGCATGACCAATGATATGGAAGTGGCCATAGAAGAAGGTTCAACCATGGTTCGTATTGGCAGTGCTATATTCGGTGAGCGCAACTATGATTAACTTGACGCGTAATAAATTTCATTGTTAATTACACTAAATTAAATTTCTACAATTATGTTATTTGGACTTCCTTGGTACGCCGTTATTGCCATCATTTCCATTGCCGGCGGTTTGTTTTATGCCTACAAAGAAAAAGAGATGGAAATGGAAAGTAAAAGAATGGGTAGTGCCCGAGAATTAAATGAATTGCGGCAAATTGTTCACAATCTTAAATCACGAGTTGAGAACCTGGAAGCTATCGCTGCCGAAGAACAATCGGGGCGTTCGAACGCCTCTGCATCCGCGGACCCGTTAGGTGATATTGAAATTGATGATGAAAATGATACCAACTCAGGCAAATCAAGTCGTTCAGGATCGTCCAACATCAAAAATAACTTAAGGAGCTGACATGTCTTTTGAAGAAATGGTTGTTTCTGTTATTGCCATAATCGGCGGTCTTGGATTTGCTGCTTTTCTATTTTGGGGAATTTACAGCCTTATCAAGCAGTGGATAAACCGCAAAAGCGGAAATGCCGATTTGGATCCGCAGTTTTTCAAAGCTCTTGGTGAGTTTAAAAAGAATACCGAGCGTCGGATATCTAATCTCGAGGCGATTGTTTCTGATATGGAAGAAGAACAATATCAGCTCAAAGAATCTGACGAACGTAAAACCATGGGAGAAATTGAAATTGAGGAAGATGAAGTGCGCTCTGAGAAAAAATCAGACAAGGAAAGCGATGGCAATCTACGCAACATGTTAAATGAATAAATGTTATTTTAATTACGTTTTAAAGACGACTAAAATCACCGCTTTATGAAACTCACTCCGCTTGAAATCAAACAACAAACCTTTGAGAAAAGCCTTCGGGGATACGATACTGCCGACGTACAAGCTTTTCTGACACTGGTTTCCAATGAATTCGAACATCTTCTCAATAAAAACAAAGAGCTTGAGCAAGAAATTGATAAGTTGAAAGAGCGTGTTAAACATTATGAGCGCGTGGAAGATGCCCTCCATGAAACTTTACAAACGGCCAAAGAATCTATGGAGCAAAAGGTTTCAGGGGCCCGACAAGAAGCCAAAAGCTTAGTAGAGAAAGCGGAAATGGAGGCCGATGCTATCATTCAGGATGCAAATCATAACAGGCAGCAGATTCGGCAAAGCATCCTTCGGTTACTGGATCGCAGAGAAGAGATCATCAACGGCATCACCAATTATCTTGAAAATGCACATAAGTCCGTTGAACAATTTAGCAAGGACGAGATGGAGGTTTTCAAACTCCCAAAAGAAGAACAACTGGAGGAAGCCATTGAAAACACGCACGAATCTTCATCAAAACTAAAGTTTATGCTCGATGAAAACGAAGAAGAGGTAAACAATGAAGATGACGACGCCAGTAAGATGAGTGATGAAGATGAAGACCACGCATTTCCACCTGGCAGTGACCGGCTTGATGACATTTTAGATGAAATAGATTAATAGTCCTATTCAATTTAACAAGCTCTAAATTACCTCTTTTCAATAGCTTCAATACGCTTTATGAAATACGATACCGTTGAAGAATTTCGCGCAAAACGAGATCAGGCTGTTCACTACATCACGAATGAAACAGATTTTCAGCCTGAGTATTTACTTATTTTAGGTACCGGACTCGGGCAGCTTGCGGATGAAATTGAGCCCGTTCATAAAATTAGTTATGACGATATTCCTCATTTTCCTGTCTCCACGGTAGAAAGTCACGCCGGCACCTTGATATTCGGTACGCTGGGTGGCAAAAACGTTGTTGCCATGCAGGGCCGATTTCATTATTACGAAGGATATACTATGCAGCAGATCGTTTTTCCGGTTCGTGTTGCTAAAGCGCTCGGTGCGCAGACGTTACTGGTTAGCAATGCCTGTGGTGGGTTAAATACCCTTTTTCGTAAAGGTGATATCATGCTTATCACCGATCATATTAATTTTCAGGGTGATAATCCGCTGATCGGCCCCAATGATGATGAGCTCGGTCCACGTTTTCCTGACATGAGTGAACCCTACACCGAACGTCTGTTAGAGCTCGCTGAAAATGTAGCCCTCGAACATTCAATCAAAATGCATCAGGGAGTGTATCTATCTGTGACAGGCCCCATGCTGGAAACCAAAGCAGAATATCGATATATGCGAAATTTAGGAGCTGATGTTGTGGGAATGAGTACCGTTCCGGAAGTGATCTCTGCTGTACACATGGGTATGGATGTTTTAGGCATTTCGGTAATTACGGATGAATGCTTCCCTGATGCTCTGGAACCCGTTGACATTGAAGATGTGCTTGCTGCAGCAGCTATGGCTGAGCCTAAATTAACCCAAGTAATAATTGAAGTTTTAGAGAGACTCTAACAACTATTTATCCACAAAAAGCGTTACTTTTCCACAAAGTATTGCATTCCTACATACAATTTCTTTTCTATAATAAACAACAAACCATAGCTTGCCTATATGCACCAGCACTTTGATGGATTCGACGATGAACAGTGGGATGAATTTAAGTGGGAGGCTCACCTAAATGAAGTTGAGAGAAAGAGTGAACAGCTTCGAAAATTTATAGCTTCTGACTCCAAAGGGACTACGCCGCGTTGGCTAACGCTGCTGAATGAAAGCCAAAATGAAGATGATGCCTTCGAGGCATACGTGGAAGAAGAGTTGCTTATGGATGAAGCTTATTTCCCGGAAGATGAGGACGATTGGGACGAAGACGAAGAATGGGACGACGAGGATTTCCTTTTTGGACTTGATGATGAATTCGATGGCTTTATGAATAATGAAGAAGACGAATTTGATGATTTCGATGCCGGGGATGAATGGAAAAGCCTAAGCGATGACTATGTTTATTCAGACTATGCAGATCTGGATGATCTCGGTATTTACCTGGATGCCAAAGACCTTGCTGTTGATATACTCAAGCTTACTGAAGCTTTTCATCCTAAGCATCAGACCAAAGAATTTCAGGAATTTGTTGATGAGGTTTTAAAAATCGGGGCCAAAATAGCAGGCGGGCATTCATTTGGGTTTGAGCAGGATTACATAGGAGCAAATATTGCTTACTCAAAAAAAGCACTGCATTGCGCAAATCACTCCCTTGAGTTACTTCAAGGATTTAAAAAAAGCTTCTTCTCCAAAAAGCTATATCAAGACCTCCATGCCCGGCTGTTTGAAATTAGAAATGATATCGGGATTTACATTCAGGAACTGAGAGATCAGTTTCGGTTGGGACTGGAGTAACGGACATCCAAGAACTATGTTACCCGAATTCAGAAATCGCTTAGAAGGACTTGGAGCCGTCAGATCGAGTGATTTTAAAAAACTCATACTCCATCTGACCGATTACCGGTCTGATGGATGGCTATGGGTATCCTAATTTTAGA
The DNA here is from genome assembly GCA_004335635.1 of Chloromonas sp. AAM2. NCBI lineage: Eukaryota > Viridiplantae > Chlorophyta > Chlorophyceae > Chlamydomonadales > Chlamydomonadaceae > Chloromonas > Chloromonas sp. AAM2. The sequence continues at coordinate 60,484 of QAXH01006641.1, read as the reverse complement.
CTCCCTGCAGAATCTTCCCTACACTCTTAACCATATAGTTTTGAACGCTCGTATAATGACGACGTTAGGCTCGTTCCGAAGGTCGATCTTCGAAACGCAGTTCAGGAAGCACCGGCTTCCATCTCATTTTATAAGCTTCTCAGTTTTTGAACCCTGATTTTTAAGATTTTTTTGATTGGCTGGATTTCCTTCAACCCAACCACGCAAATTCGCTATGGAATTCCTCAGGCAGCGGAGGTGGAATTGGCAGTATTCAACATACTTGGTCAAAAAATGGCAACACTGGGTCACAAAAAACAAACCTCCGGCTGGCAGAGCGGTATTTGCAAACCGACGGCTCAGGGTGATGGATGGGTTACTGCGCAGAATTCTCTCTAACGAGTCCAATTTCCTTGATGCCAAGCCAAGGTTTGAGATTTCATCTTAGTTCGAAGTAGAAAAAAAGACAGAGAAAGGGTCAAAAAATAGGGCGGACAGCTTGTCCGCCTATTTTAAAAAAGAGAATTGATTTAACTCATAGCAGACTGCAAGCTGCCCATCATACGGACACTTTATTTTAATCTTCCCAGATTCCAATTTCTTTATTTCCATCAGAATCAAGAGCGGCGCGAAACATTGCCCCGGTATTTGTACGCATAGAGAAATTTCCATATTGATCTACGGCTATAAAGCCCGCATCACCGGGATTTAAAACCTCTTCCACTAAATAATTCATAGAGGATTGTAAGTCATTTCCTTCAAACTGATAATGGGCAGCAAGGGTATGAGCAGATACATTCAGCATTATCTTTTCTCCCCAACCTGTTGCCGAAACGGCTACCTGATCGTTTGCATATGTTCCCGATCCAATGATCGGTACATCTCCCACGCGTCCAAATTTCTTATTGGTCATACCGCCGGTGGAAGTGGCAGCCGCAAGATTCCCGTTTTTATCTTTAGCAACTGCTCCTACCGTCCCATATTTCCAGGATTTTTCTTCCATTGTTTCCATTAAGTTGCTGGACTCTTGTTTTTCTCTTTCAAGTGCCCTTTGCAGTGACTGATATCTTCTTTCCGTGTAAAAATATTCTGGGTCTACTCGCTCAACATCCACCTGATCTGCAAATGTTTCTGCTCCTTCAGCAGCAAAGAAAACGTGACGGGATTCCGTCATTACTTTTCTGGCAAGAGAAATTGGGTTTTTCACCGTGGTAACTCCGGTGATGGCGCCGGCATTTAGGGTTGAACCATCCATAATGGCTGCATCCAGTTCATTTTTTCCCTCAGATGTGAAAACGGCCCCTTTTCCAGCATTGTACAATTCATTGTCTTCCAGATAATTCACTGTTTTCTCGATGGCATCCAATGCGGTACCCCCATTCTCCAAAATTTCAGCTCCGATTGCGAGGGCTTCTTCCAATGATTTCAAATATGCTTGCTGCCGCTCCTCCGGCATATCTTTAGATACGGCACCTGCTCCTCCATGTAAAGCAATCGACCACTCTTTAGTTTGTTGGTTTGGCGTTTTAGATTGCTCCGTTGATTGGCAAGCAACCATCAGCAATAAAAATGTAAAAGTAATGATCGTAGTCAGTGTTCTCATAGCTATAATTAGTTAGGTTTCTGGAGATTATACCACGGATTTATTCAAGATTAAAGGATTCCTTTCCCGATTTACTCTTTTTAAAGCAAACGGTTTTATGACGAAGTTACCGAGTATACCAAACAGGGGGCTCAATCACCGGTTCACTCGTATTCACCGTTCCCAGCTTCTTTCCCTCATCCACATAGAATTTCTTGAGGGAAATAGGTTCCATCTCTGCAAAAAGCAGCTTCCCTTAGGCAAATCATCTTAACAAGAGTTCCTAAAAAATATATACCAAAAAAAAGGCCGCCCTTTTACAGACAGCCTTTCAGGAGCATTAGGAGATTGTTTAAGCTTCAACAGGCTCGTTTTCTACAACCTGTACGTTCATATGCAGTTTCACCGAGTCGCCCACTACGACGTTTCCAGCTTCGGTCACTGCATTCCATTTCAGGTTAAAATCTTTTCGGTTTATGGTTCCATTAATTTCAAAACCGGCTTTAGTTTGCCCATATGGATCACTTACCGTTCCACCGTGAGATACATCCAATGTTACTTGCTTTGTCACTTCGCGAATAGTCAGGTTTCCGGTCAATTCGTAGTTATCACCACCGGTGTTCTTGAAAGAGGTGGATTCAAATTTCATGGTAGGATACGCTTCTGCGTTAAAGAAATCGTCGGATTTCAGGTGAGTATCCCGGTCTTTGTTATTTGTGTCAATGCTGGCTATTTCAGCTTCAAACTTTACATTCGCACCTTCAAAGAAATCTCCTTCCGTAATAACTGATCCGTTAAAAGAACGGAAATAACCTGTTACCGTAGAAATAACGAGATGTTTAACTTTGAACTGAATTTCTGAGTGTGTGGGATCAATATTCCAATTTGCCATTGCAGTTTACCTTAAATTTAGATTAGTGTTAAATAATTTAATGTTGAACTAAATATATTCTATAAACCGCCAACAAACCATTAAAAGTTCCCGATATTTTCTTTTCTTGAAAATGCATTGACATATTTTGCACCTACATTTACCTTCAAAAATTAGCTATTTTATTTTAATCGTCTAATTTTTTTAGTTTTATTTATATTTGTAGCACTTTATTCGCCAATCAATCTTTCATTATCATTAATTTAGTTCCAATAAAATTTCCATATGGATAAACATCGAATTGGTTTTATTTCAACGCGATTTTCGGGCACAGACGGGGTATCTCTTGAGGCGGCTAAATGGGCTGAGGTATTGGAATCGGAAGGTCATACGGTTTTTTGGTATGCAGGCAGGGTCAACCGCCCAAAAGAGCGTAGTTTTTGCGTGCCCGAGGCTCATTTTGAACATGCCGAAAGTCAGTGGCTTAATGAACAAATTTGGGGGCATTCCAAAAGAACCCAATTAGTCACAAACCGTATTCGAAATGTGTCGCACTATCTAAAGGAGACGATTCATGAATTTGTTGAGCAATTTGATATTTCGGTAGTCATCATTGAAAATGCTGTCACCATTCCAATGAATTTGCCTCTCGGTGTGGCGATAGCTGAGTTTTTAATGGAAACAAATATTCCGGCTATTGCTCATCACCATGATTTTTACTGGGAGCGTTCACGATTTATGGTGAATTCGGTCAGTGATTACCTTGAAATGGCCTTTCCTCCACGCGACCCTGAATTACAGCATGTAGTTATTAATAAAAATGCTGCCGACTCACTTGCCTGGCGGAAAGGAGCCCTTTCAACATTGGTGCCCAATGTCATCGATTTTAATGCTACACCACCCGATGAGGACGAGTATGTAAGCAGTATGAAAGAAGAGCTCGGATTCGAGAAAGAAGATATTGTATTCCTTCAACCAACACGCGTTGTACCAAGGAAAGGAATTGAGCATGCCATCCGGTTGGTAAGTATGCTTGATGATGACCGAATCAAGCTTTGTATCACTCATGACAGCGGTGACGAAGGTTTTTCCTACGAGAATATGCTCCGGGAAACCGCCGTTCGGGAAGGCGTGGATTTACGATTTGTAAACACAAAAGTAGGAGAAACACGTCAGCGTACGCCTGAAGGGGAAAAAATATACTCACTATGGGATGTTTATACCTGCGCAGACCTGGTTACGTATCCAAGCTTATATGAGGGTTTCGGCAATGCCTTTTTGGAAGCTATTTATTTAAAAAAGCCTTTACTGGTAAACCGCTACGACATTTTTATGCGGGACATTGAACCAAAAGGATTTAAAACAATCACCATTGATGGCTTTGTAACACCCAAAACAGTTGAACAAGTACAAAAACTGCTGGATAACCCTGAGCTTCAGCACGAAATGACCGAACATAATTTCCGGCTCGGAAAGAAATACTACAGCTACGAAGTACTACGAGACCAATTACGTTTTTTACTTAGATCCTCTACAAGACAATAACTATGAAACGCTCACAACAAAACGATTTTTTTGAGATCAACAAGCATCGGTTGGAATTTTTATATGGCGATGAAGCTTCAAAAGCCCTGAAAAGGCTAAAAATGCTGATTGAAAGGTATGGCGTTGGTTTTGAAGCCAATGGTGGTAACGGAGACTGGACCGAGGAAGACTCTGTTGTGATCACTTACGGAGATACGATCAAAAAGGAAGGGGAATATCCCTTACAAACCCTCCAGGATTTCTCAAGTGACCATTTAGCAGACACTGTAAGTGGAGTTCATATTCTTCCTTTCTTCCCATATTCTTCTGATGACGGTTTTTCTGTCATCGACTATAGAAGTGTGCGCGAAGATCTTGGCGACTGGTTTCATATTAAAAGAATAGCACAGCGATTTAGGCTGATGGCCGATCTTGTGATCAACCATGTTTCCAGTAAAAGCACCTGGTTTAAGGATTACCAAAAAGATGTTGCTCCTGCTAACGACTATTTTATTGAAGTGGAAGGGGGCGAAAACCTTTCTAACGTTACCCGACCCCGAAACTCTCCGTTACTGACGGAGGTGAAAAAAGCCGGAACAACGAAAAAAGTATGGACCACCTTCAGTGCAGATCAGGTTGACCTTGATTTCTCAAATCCGGATGTGTTATTCGAATTTTTGGATCTTATCCTCTATTACATCTCTCAGGGCATCAGCATTATTCGGTTAGATGCCATTGCCTATCTTTGGAAAAAACCAGGCACTTCCTGCATTCACCTCCCAGAAACACATGAAGTTGTTCGGCTCATTCGAAGCCTTATCGATAAAGTGGCTCCTCATGTAACTTTAATCACAGAAACCAATGTCCCTCACGAGGAAAACATTCAGTATTTTGGAAATGGCAACGAAGCCCACATGATCTATCAATTTAGCCTGCCGCCATTGCTGCTCTATACGTTACTGAATGGGAATGCTTCCTATCTCACCAACTGGGCTGATTCATTAGATAATCCTCCGTTAGGATGTACCTATTTCAATTTCACTGCCTCCCACGATGGCATCGGGGTTCGTCCTATCGAAAACCTGGTACCAGAGGATGAATTTGATTCATTGGTGCGTGCAGTAAAAGACCGGGGCGGATTGGTTTCCATGAAGAAAAATCCGGATGGCTCTGAGAGTCCGTATGAATTAAATGTCAGCTATTTTGACGCTATGAAAGATGCACCTGATGCTGATCAGGATCTTCAAATAGAACGGTTTCTATGTTCTCAGACTATACAAATGTCGCTACAGGGCGTACCCGGTATTTATTTGCACTCGCTCACCGCTACTCCAAACGACTTAAAAGGGGTGAAAGAAAAGGGCCACAACAGGGCTATCAATCGCAGAAAATGGGATTATGATGAGTTGAATTCATTATTAGAAGACGAAACTTCTGATACACACACCGTTTTTTACGCATATATCAACCGACTCGAACTTCGAAAACAACAACCGGCCTTTCACCCTGAAGGCGAACAAAAAGTGCTTGACTATGGCACTGAATATTTTGCATTGATCAGAACATCTCCTGAAAAAGATCAAAAGATCTTATCCATCAGCAATATTACAAACGTCAAAAGAAGCAAGAAGATCAGTGATTTTGGTGATGTTTTAATAAATGATACCAATTATAAAAACTTGTTGGGAAATGCGGTTTCAAAGGAAGATGATACGATAACGTTCGAACCCTACGAAACCAAGTGGTTGATCCTGGAATAATGTAAATCCCAACTTTCTGGCCTGGGAAAGGGTGATGGAGGCGAGAGGCGGGCTCGAGTATCCAATATCAACAATCAGTCAGATGAACCCCAGCCCGCAGACCGAAGAGATAACAAATACCGCCACACTCTCGATCTGACCGATGTGCGGTCTGATCGATGAAACAGGCAAAGAATGCCAATTTCCAACAAACGGTCAGACGGACCCCAGCCGTCAGACCGAGGAGATAGAAAAATACCAGCCCGTACTCGATCTGACGGATTACCCGTTTGATCGATGGATTAGGACTAGGGTGTCCAATTCCAACAAACGGTCAGACCGTGAGGGCTGTTTAATACAATTCCTGGATCACTTCATTCGGGATGGTTTGCTCAGATAGAGTTTTAAATGTTTCAGGATCTTCTGGAAGACCAAACAAATCTTTGGCCATTTCTTTACTACAAAGAGTTCCATTTCGCATTCCCGCATAATCTCTGTACGAAGAAAACTCCCAATCTCCCATCTGTTTTACTATGCCCGCTCTCAATGGATTTTGATGGATATATAAGAAGCAGTTAATTCCATAGTTGTTCGTACGATCTTCTTCTTCATCTAAAAATTTTGCTTTTGTTCTGGTTCGAAATAGGGAACCGGTTCGCTCATACTTTTTATTTATGGCCTGGGTATACGAGCTTTGAAGGGTTCCTATTGCCCGATTTAGAGGATTTACCTTCTTTTCTTTGTTGTGAAGAATGGATTTAATTGGGTATTTCTCTTGTACCCGGATCAGCCAGTGGAAATGATTGGGCATTAAACACCAGGCTAAGATATCGATATGAGGTGTAAGATGGTCTTTCATCTTGAAAAGGAAATACAGGTAATTTTCCCTTTCAAAAAAGATGGATTCCTTGTTGTTTCCCTGATTGTACACGTGATATGTATGCCCCGAATAGAATTGCATGTAAGAGATTAATGAAAAGTGGATTAAACTGCCAAGTCTCTTTAAAGGCAAACGGTCAGACGGACCCCCAGCCAGCAGACCGATGCGATAGAGAACACTACCTCGTGCTCGATCTGACCGATGTGCGGTCTGATCGATGAAATAGGCGTAGAGAGTCCAATTCCACCAATCGGTCAGACGGACCCCAGCCAGCAGACCGAGGAGATAAAGAATACCTCCTCGTACTCGATCTGACGGATTACTCGTCTGATCGATGGATTAGGACTGGTGTGCCCGATTCCAGCAAACAGTCAGACCGAGGGGGTAAAAAATACCACCACCCGTTACCTCGTTTTGCAAGGGAGCGATGGGTTTGTAAATACATCTTTCATCAACACAACGAATTACAGGCACTCCAAAATTTGGTCAAGCTGAGTTATTTGTATATCAGCTTCGATACCTTTTACTCGTTCCTCATTTTCTCTCCTTCGCAGGGAGCGCTTATCTCCTCCGAATAACGCCGTTTTAAAACCGGCTTTTTGTGCAGGATATACATCATTCAGCATATCATTTCCTACAAATAATACTTGATGAGGGACGATCGAGTAATCACTCTGTAGTTTTTTGCGAGCTATTTCATAAAAATGTACGGAGGGTTTGGCAATATCTTCACTAAACGACCAAAATAGGAGTTCCCGATCAAAACCCATTTCTTCTAATGATTTTCCGGACAGAGCCTCAAGAGTCAGCGGTGTATAAAATTGTGAGTTTGAAATGATTCCTACAGCCAACTTTTTTTTGATCAGCGTATCAAGCACTTCCTGTAAATGCGGCATCAGCCAGGGCTGGTCGTTTCGGGTTACAAAATCAGTCACAATCTCTGCAAGGTTCTCCTCTGGATAATCTTCTATCCAATGCTCTTTTTTTAGCCTTGAAAGCATTTTGCTCCATACGGAGACTATATCAACTTCTGGAAAATCTTTTCCCTGAGCTTTTTTTTGTTTATGAACTTCTGCTACTACTTCATGTAGTCGGCCAATGCCTTCTTTAGGTGCTTCATTTTTATATGAAATATCCCATGCCCTGAATGTTTCCTGCAATGCAGCGTATTGAAGATCTTTATTCTTCTGTTGCATGGGTTCGGCCCCTGAAATTAAGATGGTGCCATACACATCAAAGAATACCGCGCGAATACCCTCCAGCGACCTTAATTTTATTTCAAAATCCATGTTGATCGGTTTCTTGGGTTCGGAAAGTGTAGCTATAATCTCCTTTAAATGGTTTTTTTTATCCTGTTCTAATGTACGTGACATAACACCCTCATTCACTTCTAAGCAATGAAAAATTCTGTGGAGACTGAAACTTAACCAACAGGGATTTTGAATCTACATAATTTACAGTGGC
>QAXH01006641.1:32185-43061 GCA_004335635.1 Chloromonas sp. AAM2 | reverse complement strand
AATGGTTTTATGAATACTCTGAGCAAGCAATTGAATCCTTTCAGCAAATTCAATTTCTCCATATTCATTTGATTTATAAAGCTGATCATGAATACTTGCTACAGTATTAATGCGCGCAACACTGTCAAACAACCGAGTCATCACTTTTTCATTTTCCTCACCCGCAGCTTGCATTTGCAGCAAACCCGTTAATACAGAAAGATTGTTTTTTATTCGGTGATGCACTTCAGCCAGCAGCGTTTCTTTTTCTTTTAGCGACTGCATGATCTCTTCCTGTTTAACCTGTCGCTCGGTTACATCCCGGGAATTGGCCACATACCCTTTTACGGCCGGATCATCGCTTAAATTTGTTATTGTAGATTCAAGCCAGCGCCATTTTTCTTCTGAATCTAAAAATCGAAAGGGTTTTAATTGGGTAGTTTCCCGGTATTTCAACGATTCAAATTGCTTTCTTAAGCGTTGTTCATCTTCTTCATGAATAAAATCAAATGCATTTTTATCGAGAAAATAATCCGGCCGAATACCTAAAACATTTTTTGCAGCAGGACTTACATACTTGTAATTCGCCTCCTCGTCTAAAATGGCAATCATGTCCATTCCATACCGTACCATTGCTTTAAAACGGCGTTCATTATGCTCCAGATCCTCTTCCGCCTTTCGACGGTCCGTTACATTCTGGCTGATCCCATAAAACCGAATGCATTCCCCTTCTTCGTTATATTCCGGCTCCCCGGTAGCCCGTATCCATCGCTCGTCACCTTTGCCACTCACGATCTTCAGTTCTACATCAAATGGAATTTCATGGTCTATAGCATCCGTTGCAGCCTTTTCAAAGGCATCCCTGTTATATCCTTCTTTAAATAATTGAATAGTGCTTTCTACATCAGGATTATAATCTGGGCCAAATCCATGTACTTCTTTTGTCACTTCTGACCAATGTAATTCATCATTGATCATGTCATACTCCCAGGTTCCTATATGTGCTAACTTGTACGCCTTATCAAGTAAAATCTGTTCCTCTTCCAGCGCTTGATGAGCTAAGATCCGGTCTGCTTTGGACGCAATATTTTGAACCAGAACTTTGGCAAACTTCCTTTCTTCTTCCAGAAATGTGCGTTCTTTCTGGCTGCTTATCAGTAGTTTTAAATGACCTTCTTTTTTAAGTGACCCGCAGACACTTATACACCATTGGCTTTCCTCATAATTTTCTCCATGTAGCTGTTGGTCATTCAGCTTAATAGCGGCTGAAACCTGTTCAGGATATATCCAGTTTTCTGATATCAGACGTGAGGCTTACCTGAGCAATCTATCTAAAGAATAAGATTGTTCATCGAGGTTTGAAATTTCGTGAAATAAAGTAGCCTGCTTTTTGAGAAGAACGCGTAATTCTTCACGCGTCGTTACATTTTTAATGTCCATCTATTGTATTTCGTATACCTGTTTATCCCTGCGGGAATGTAAAAAAATTTTCTATACCATAATATTTTAAGATACTTCAGCTTAGGACACTACATTACCCTTTCGAACGCATTCTGAGTTAGCCAAGTTATATAAAGACCTTCGACTGATATTACAGACATTAAAAACATGGATTTTAAAAAAACTGTATTAGTTTCATTCCTTATTCTACTTGTTGCAGCAAGTGCTATCCTTCTTATTTTTTCAACTGAACCGGAAGCCTCTCGTGAAACAGCTACTAAAGAAACCCCAATGTTGGTGCAGGTAACTGAGGCCGTTCAGGGAAATTTCACCCCAACCATCACTGCTACGGGAACGGTGATTCCTCAGCAAGAAATTATGATCAGTCCGCGTGTCAGCGGACAAATTGTGGAGCGCTCAGCCAATTTCACTCCCGGTGGTTTTGTTGAAAAAGGAGAGACTATTCTAAAAATTGATCCCTCTGATTATGAAACGGCCCTAACTGAAGCCCAAAGCGAACTCCGCCAAGCTCGCTCAGAGTTACAGCGTGAATTAGGTTTACAACAGGCTGCAAAACGAGAATATGAAATTTTGGAAGACACGCTTTCCGCTGCAAACCGCGCTTTGGTATTGCGAGAGCCCCAGCTTGAATCGGTGCGCGCTCAAGTTGAAGCTGCTGAGTCTGCTGTAAAGCGGGCGGAACTGGACCTTGAACGAACCTCCATTAAAGCTCCATTTTCTGGTCATATTACTGCACGCTATGTGAATATTGGCTCGCTGGTTTCTCCCGGACAAGATTTAGGACAGCTTGTTGGTTTGAATTCCTACTGGGTTGAAACCACGGTTCCGGTTTCCAAGCTGCGGTGGCTAAATTTTGAAGACAGGCAGGGAGAGTCCGGCACAACCGTCAAAGTTCAAAATCGTACGGCCTGGGAAAAGGATGTGTATCGCACCGGTTTTCTGTACAGCCGCATTGGTTCGTTAGAAAATGAAACACGTATGGCTCGTGTGTTGGTTGAAATTTCCGATCCCCTTGCCCAAAATCCTGAAAATAGCGGTTTGCCCGAACTTATCATCGGTTCATTCCTTTCTGTGGAAATTGATGCGCGTCCTTTAGAAAACGTTGTTCGGGTTAATCGGGATTTGCTGAGGCAAAACGAAACACTTTGGGTCATGGAAAACGACACGCTAAGTATTCGCGATGTTAATATTCGATTTCAGGATGAGACTTTTGCTTACATCAACGAAGGTATTTCAGAAGGTGAATCTATTATCACTACAAATCTTGCCACGGTATCCAATGGTGCTCCACTTCGGCTGGCGAACAATTCTGAAACAGAACCGGAGCAGCAATAATGAGCAATATGGATCCCAAAAGTGACGGTTTCTTTTCCGGCGCAATCGCCTACATGGCACAAAATTCCATTGCTGCCAACCTGATCATGATCATTTTACTGGGTGGGGGAATCTGGACCATGTTCAACATTCAGAAAGAAGTGTATCCGGAATATGCGCTCGATTATGTGGATGTCAGCGTGGTTTATCCCGGTTCATCCCCTGCAGAAGTGGAGCAGGGCATTTTACGGCCGGTAGAGGAAGCCATCCGTGGTGTGCAGGGTATTAAGGAAATCACATCCACAGCCTACGAAGGTTCGGGGAGTGTGGAGATTGAATTAGTGGCCGGCTCTGATCGCATGCAGGCTTTTCAGGATATTGATCAGGCCGTAAACCGAATCACTACTTTTCCGGATGATATTGAAGAACCGGAAGTTCAACTCCGATCGAACCAACGCGAGGTTATGGAGATCGGCATTTTTGGAGATGCTGACATCTGGACTCTGCGTCAGCTGGCCGAACAGATTCGTGACGAATTACTCAGTACCGAAAATATAACGCAAGTTGAAATCGGAGACGTCCCGGATTATGTGACACACATCGAAATACCAAGAAGTACCCTTCGTGAATACGATCTTACCTTGGGTTACGTAGCTCAGTTAGTTGCCAATTCCAGTGAGGATATTCCGGCCGGAGCAGTTGAAACCAGTTCTGGTGAAATTCTTTTGCGCATGCAGGAGCGCAAGCAATATGCGGAGGAGTTTGGGGAAGTTGAAGTGATCCGAACCGAATCGGGCGGTGTCGTAAAACTGGGCGATATTGCAGAAATCAGAGACGGATTTGAAGAAATCGGATTTTTTGGTCAATTCAACCAGCAAACATCGGTAAGTGTACAGATTTACCGAATCGGAGATCAATCCCCACTGGTGATCGAAGAAACGGTTCTGGATATCATGGATATGGCCAAAGAAACCTTCCCGACTGGAATCGAATATCGCGTTGATAGCAACACTGCACAGGATTATCGCGAACGGCTTGGTTTGCTCACCGAAAACGGCCTATTGGCGATTCTGATTGTGCTCACCATTCTGGCTCTCTTTCTGGAATTTCGCCTCGCTTTTTGGGTGATGATGGGAATGACTATCTCATTTGTGGGAGCCGTTCTTTTTCTACCGCTTGCCAACCTCAGCATCAATATGATCTCTATGTTTGGCTTCCTGGTAGTGCTGGGAATTGTAGTGGATGATGCCATTGTAGTGGGAGAGAATGTCTATGAATTTCGACAACAGGGAATGAGTCATTTGGAAGCCGCCATCGCCGGAGCTCGAGACATGAGTAAGCCGGTGACCTTTAGTATTATGACCAATATCATTGCGTTTGTTCCGCTGCTATTTATTCCCGGAGTTACGGGGAAATATTGGTGGCCGCTTCCTGCTGTGGTTATAATCGTGTTGGCGGTTTCACTGTTTGAGGCGCTCTTTGTGCTGCCTGCTCACCTGGCTCACACCAGAGAAAAAAAGACCGGTAAAGCAGCCCTGAAAATTGAAGGATTACAGCAGGCATTTGCTAAAAAGTTCAATCATTTTATAAATACAAAATATCGTTCTTTTTTGGACCTCTGCCTCAAAAACCGCTATGTATCGGTAAGTACCGCTGTGGCTTTATTGCTGGTAATAGGAGGCTATGGATATAGTGATCACATGGGCATAGTTTTGATGCCGGAAGAACCCGCCGATGAAATCGAAGCTGGCGTTTCATTGCCGGTCGGTACTACTTCGACCCAAGCAGGAAAAGTAGCAGAGGACATCACCAATTCTACCTATCGGATGTTTGAGGAGTACAACTTATATGAAGTGGCAGAGGGCATCAAAACTAATGTTCGCGGACAGGATTTTATCGACGTGGAAATCGTCATGAGGCCTCCTGCAGAACGCGACATGTCCACGCTCGATCTAATCCGGCTTTGGCGAGATGAAATTGGTGACCTGGAAGGAATTGATCAGATCACATTTGAAGCTGAACGAGGTCCGGCCGGGTATCGGCAAGATATCACCGTGGATTTAAGTCATTCTGATATCAGCGTGTTGGAGCGGGCGAGCGCATCTTTTTTTACTCAAATGGAATCCTTTACCAACACCCGCGATGTAAATGACAATTACAATCGTGGGAAGCAGCAGTTCAATTTCAGGCTTCTTCCGGAAGGCCGGAAACTTGGGTTTACCTCCGAAGAAGTTGGGCAACAGGTTCGCGATGCCTTTTTTGGCGCGCTTGCAAAACGACAACTGCGCGGAACCAACGAGGTTGAGGTTCGCGTCAAACTTCCCAAAGAAGAGCGCATGGATCTTTACAACCTCGATAATTTCATTCTCCGAACTGAGACCGGAATTGAAGTTCCTTTGATGGATGTGGTTGAAGTTCAGGAAGGCGAAGCTTTCACAAGTATTAATCGTCGAGACGGACGCCGGGTGGTTTCAGTAGGCATGGATGTGGAACCGGCAAGTGCGCTGAATCAAGTTATTCAATCCATCGAAAATGAGGTGCTGCCAGAGCTGAGGGAGCAATTTCCGGGAGTTACTTCCAGTTTTGAGGGAAGTCAGGCTGAGATGCGGGAATCCACCCAGGCGCTGTGGGGCAGCTTTTTTATTGCGCTTTTAGTGATCTTTGCGCTTCTGGCTGTTGCTTTTCGAAGTTATACACAACCTCTTATTGTGATGGGGGCCATTCCTTTTGGAATTGTTGGTGCCGTCATCGGACATATTTTACTCGGCTATAACCTATCTCTTGTAAGTTTGATGGGAGTGATTGCTCTTTCAGGGGTTGTTCTCAACGATTCGCTGATCATGATCGATTATGCTAACAAAAAGCGAAAGAAAGGTGAATCTGTTTATGATGCCATTCATGAAGCTGGTCTACGGCGTTTTCGGCCCATAATTTTAACAACGCTGACTACTTTTGGCGGCTTGACGCCCATCATCCTTGAAACATCCATTCAGGCCACACAGCTTATTCCAATGGCGATTTCACTTGGATTTGGAATTGTTTTTGCCACAGCAATTATCCTTATTTTGGTTCCTTGTCTATATCTCATTCTGGAAGACGTTGAGGCCGCTTTTAGAGGATTACTGAACAGAGAATCATTGAGTGAAGCTTCGGGTTCTTCCTGAATCCTTTTGATATAAATCGGCCTTTTTTTAGAATGCCGCTTTTGGCAACATTTAGATTCCCGTTTTCACAGAATTGATGTGGAAATTTGAATTGGTTTTTACTTAGGCTTATCCAAACTCAGCTCAATCCCACCAGACCTTCATTCCCGCGTAGGCGGGAATCCAATTCTTGAACACTTCCTCAAAAGTTTTTCCTGACACGCTTCTCAATTGCATCAATCCAGAATATAATTCTTCGCCACCTGTTTGTATTCCTTCACTTCTTGTTTCACCCAAGCTTCATCTTTTCCAAATTCACGTGCGAGTAACCGGCCTACTTCCGGAGCCATTTCCACACTGGCTTTGGCATCTAATAAAAGTGAACGCGTTCGGCGGGATAAGATGTCTTCAATGGTTTGGGCCATTTCATTTCGAGCTGCCCATATAACTTCGGCTTTAAGGTAGGGAAGGTCCGAGTGTAATTGTTCTCCTAACGCAGGTTCCTCCTCAATTAGCTTTTTGAGTGCCACTTTATCGGAGCCGTACACATATAGATGATCATCCCGGTCCACATTTTTAAGCCATCCGTGAATCCGCAGTTCTTTTGTTGGAGTTTCCTTTACATCCAGTCCGGCTACCATGGCAGCCTGATTAACCGTGTCCTCGGCCATTTTCCGATAGGTCGTCCATTTTCCTCCTGCAATAGTTACTAATCCTGATTCTGAAACCTGAATATGATGACTCCTGGATATTTCTGAGGTATCTTTGGCGTCGGGAGGTTTCACCAGCGGACGAATTCCGGCAAATACACTTTTAACATCTTTTCGGTCAGGATCTTTGGTTAGATATTGAGCCGCATGCCGAAGGACAAATTCAATTTCTTCTTCTAACGCAATCGGCTCCAAAGTAGCTTTATCAACCGGAGTATCGGTTGTTCCTACAATTACCTTATCATGCCATGGGACGGCAAAAAGGACTCTTCCATCATCTGTATGCGGAACCATAATCGCTGAATCTCCGGGAAGAAACTCTTTATCCAACACCAGGTGAATTCCCTGTGCATACTGAATTATGTTTTGGTGGCCTTCTTCATCCATTTCCAAAATATCATCCGAAAAAATTCCGGTTGCATTAATTACTACGCGGGCATTTAGCTCATAATCTTCACCATTCAGCATATCGCGAACTTTCACACCTTCAACAAACCCTTTTCCGTTCTTCTCCAGCCCAACTACTTTCATGTAATTCATGGGAAACCCGCCCTGATCGTGCATGGTTTGTGCCAGGTTAATGGATAACCGGGAATCATCAAATTGTCCATCGTAGTAGATGACGCCTCCTCTCAAACCTTCCGGTTCTAAGGTCGGAATTTTCTCCAGTGTTTTATCTTTGGATAAATTTTTGGATTTGTTGATTCCCAGCTTTCCGGCAAGAGCATCATACACTTTCATTCCCACACCATAAAACGGTCCGTTCCACCATTCATAACTTGGGACAATAAAAGACTGATGGCTTACCAGGTGAGGAGCATTTTGAATAAGTAATCCACGTTCATGCAAGGCCTCAATCACTAGGGAAACATCTCCTTGCTGCAAATATCGAACGCCGCCATGAACCAGCTTTGTACTTCGGCTGGAGGTGCCTTTGGCAAAATCGTGCATTTCCAGGAGCAGCGTTTTGTATCCGCGTGCAGCCGCATCCACTCCAACTCCCAATCCTGTAGCTCCGCCGCCTATTACGACTACATCCCAGTAGTCATTGAAGTTTCTAATGTGATCTAAAAATTGTGATCTATTCATATCGCCGTCTTCCGTTCAATACATTTTACTTAATATGTCACTATAAAGAGTGAATGAGAAATTAAAATCAGGATGGTTTTTATAACGAATATCTCACCATGATTTCTCAGTTTCTTATGGTCAAAAATTGCATTATAATAAGAAGGCTTAACCGGTTACTTCAAAAAGTAAAGGCCTCACAATTTCTTAAATGCTATGACTTACTTTTCAACATTTAGAACCCTTTTTTTCTACAGTCTTGGGCTTGCTTTCTTCCTCATAGCCTCAACTTCATTTCCTTTATTTGGTCAACAAAAAAAGGTCGAACACTTAAACCGTGGCCTTATTGCTGCAGAAAAAGAAGATGGCTTCTATTTGTCCTGGAGGCTCTTGGCAAATGAACCTTATGATACCGGTTTTAATGTTTATCGGGGTGGTGAAAAGATAAATGAAAGCCCTATTATCGGAACAACCCAATATTTTGATGAACAAGTTGATACTTTTCATAACTATACGGTGCGAGCAGTGGTCAATGAAGTTGAACAACCCGCATCGGAAAATGCAAATGTGCTCTCTGCTACTCAGGATTATGAAGCGGCCTATTTTGAAATTCCCGTTAATAAGCCGAGTGCAGGAGAACATGGCGGAACGTATAGCCTAAATGATTTTTCGGTCGCAGATCTTACAGGAAACGGAGAGTATGAGATCATCGTGAAATGGGACCCTTCAAACTCAAAGGACAATTCCCAATCCGGAACAACAGATAATGTTTATCTCGATGCTTATACCCTGGGTGGCACTATGCTTTGGCGCATTGACCTTGGCCCAAATATTCGAGCTGGGGCTCATTACACCCAGGTTATGGTGTACGATTTCAATGGTAACGGTAAAGCGGAACTCATGGTGAAAACAGCGCCGGGGACTCGAGATGGAACCGGCAGCTTCATCTCAAAAGGGGCCGCCGAAAACGCCAATCATCAGGCTATCTATCGAAACGGCAGAGGATACATACTTTCCGGACCAGAATACCTTTCCGTATTTTCAGGTTTAACGGGTGAAGAGATCGATACTGACTATTATATACCTGCAAGAGGAAATGTAAGTAGCTGGGGGGACAGCTATGGAAATCGAGTGGATCGGTTTTTAGCCGGTGTTGCTTATTTGGATGGTGAGCGCCCTTCTGCAATTTTTGCACGAGGCTATTATTCAAGAATGACGGTCGCAAGCTGGGATCTTGTAAATGGAGAATTAGTTCACCGATGGTTATTTGATACCGACGAACCGGATTATAACAGCAACTGGACGAGTCAGGGTAATCATCAGCTTTCTATTATTGATGTGGATAATGATAGTAAGCAGGAAGTTGTATATGGCTCTGTAGTTATTGACGATGACGGAAAAGGACTACATACCACAGGTCTTGGCCATGGAGATGCTTTACATGCCACCTTCATGGAAAAAGATGCCGATGTACCATACATATTTATGCCTCACGAAGAAAATACACCCGGCGTTTCTCTTCGTCGTGGAGATACTGGAGCTATGGTCTTTCGCAAAGATAAAAATGGCGATATTGGTCGAGGTGTTGCTGCTCATTTAGATGTGGACTATCCTGGTTTCCATTTTTGGGCTTCCAGTGATCTGGGTTTATACAACACTACTGGAAATCGTATTGGTAGTATTCCAAATTCTATAAATCATGTGGTTTGGTGGGATGGAGAACTGAGTCGTGAACTTTTGGATGGCTCCACCATTACCAAATGGGATATTAATAGTGGTAATGGAGAGCGACTTTTTCGGAGCTTGAGAGGGTTATCTATTAATTCGACCAAGGCTAACCCCAGTTTGCAAGCTGACTTATTTGGAGATTGGAGAGAAGAAGTTTTACTACGTAGCGGAAATAATCAGCGGATATTGGTTTATTCATCAACTATCCCTACCGTGCACCGTTTATACACCTTTATGCACGATCCAACCTATAGAGTAGCTATCGCCTGGCAAAATTCAGGCTACAACCAACCTCCACATCCCGGGTTTTATGTAGCCGGTGATATGGATTTTCCTGTTCAGCAACCCAATGTATCTATGGTCAAAAATGAATATTCGGCATGTGCAATTCCATCTCTCTACCCCATGGCCTCTACAGGTGATGGTGAATTACAGCAAGTTTCAGATGTTGTAACAGAAGTTGAAGGAACCGTTATGTTAAGCCCTGCTGCTGAACAAGACGGAAGTTGGATATGGCGCGGACCCAATAATTTCAAAAGTACAGATCAGGAAATCACTCTTGATAACATAAAACCGGAACAATCTGGTATTTACACTGTTACTTTTACAAATGATTGTGGAACCACAAACCGCCTTTCTTTTGTAGTAACCGTCCTCAAAAACTCTTGGGGGTTTGAAGATGGAACCTTTCAAAACTGGTTTATCGATACCAACCTTGGTTCCGTGTCATTGGCAAAATCCACTAAATTAGAAGGATTTTTCTCTGTGCAAATAACAGGTTCTTACGGCAGCGATTCCGTTTCTTTTGATTTTCATGATCCCCTCAAAAATTCAGTAGTAAAACCGGGTAACTGGCTCAACATTAATGTGTTTATTCCTGAATCTGAACGGTCTGATATCACAGAATTGGTCATATATCACCGGCACGGAAGTGATTGGAATAGTAATGACCACGTGTGGGAAGAAACCGTATTTTCAATGGATAATCTTGAAACAGAAAAATGGATTTCCTTATCCGGACAATTAGCCAATTCATTCAATTCGAACAACCTGTTAGTGATGGGACTCATGATTCGACAGCCGGAATCGAAATCACCAAACATATTTGTAGATAACATCAGCTTTACCGAATCAATGCCAATAAGCAACGAAATTAACCATCCGAATTTCCCCAAAAACATATCGCTGGGACAAAACTATCCCAATCCTTTTAATCCTACAACTCACATCCCTTTTGATCTTGCAAAATCACAGACCGTCACTATCACTATTTTTAATAGTATGGGCCAAAAAGTTCGAGATATAGTAAATACCGAACATTTTTCAGCCGGATCTCATACGGTTTCTTTTGATGGTTCTGATTTTTCGTCAGGGATCTATTTTTATAGACTATCGACCCATAATTTTACCGAAACAAAAATGCTTAATTTGATTAAATAGGCGTATACACCTTTAGTTATCTTTATTTATAGA
>QAXH01006641.1:0-14048 GCA_004335635.1 Chloromonas sp. AAM2 | reverse complement strand
CTTTCCTGATTAAATAAAAGGGATTGGTGAATTTTAAACTCAACCCAAAGACTCTTCTTTCCTCTAAACCGGTATAGTCGTTACCGAAAAGCAGGTCTATATTAAAACCGGATGTTTCAAATCCAATTTGGGTAACCAGTCCAGAATAAGAAAGGTCTGCCAGGTCGGGGGAGACTAAAGCCAGTTGACTTCCGGTATAATCAAAATCCATAGGCTGTATCCCCACTCTGACATACGAT
Source organism: Chloromonas sp. AAM2 (assembly GCA_004335635.1). Lineage (NCBI taxonomy): Eukaryota > Viridiplantae > Chlorophyta > Chlorophyceae > Chlamydomonadales > Chlamydomonadaceae > Chloromonas > Chloromonas sp. AAM2. The sequence continues at coordinate 13,809 of QAXH01006641.1, read as the reverse complement.
GAAAACGGGTTGGTATCTTCACGCAATTCATTATCTACAGAAAACATTTGGGCATACAAGTTTGTAAATAAAAAAGCCGTAAAAAAGCACAGGCTAACAAATTTCTTAAATGATTTCTGCATCGGGAATGATTTGGGTATTAATAACAGTTAAAAGCTTAATGAAGTAAAACAAAAAAATTTCAATGAAAATTTTATCACTCTTACTGATAACGCTCATGGCACTAACAGCGAACAAGCAAGCCGACAGCATATACGAGTTTGAATTAAAGAATATAGACGGAGAAAACGTTTCCTTATCAAAATATAAAGGAAAAACTGTTTTAATTGTTAATGTAGCTTCAAAATGTGGATATACCCCACAATACGAAGGGCTTCAGGAATTGTATGAAACCTATAGTGATAAAGGATTGGTTATATTAGGATTTCCTGCGAATAATTTTAATGGTCAGGAACCCGGAACAAACGAAGAGATAAAGAAATTTTGCACCTTAGAATACGGTGTTGAATTCCCGATGTTTTCAAAAGTATCGGTAAAAGGTGATGATCAGCATGAACTATTCCAATTTTTGACCAATGCACCAAATAATGATTTCACCGGTGACATAAAATGGAATTTTGAGAAATTTTTGGTTTCCAAAGAAGGAAAACTGATAAGAAGATTTAGAAGTAATGTGGAACCAATGGGAACAGAAATTGTTGAGGCTATAGAAGAAGACATATAAACATTTTATCCCATCACCATCCCGATAAGAGGAGTACAATTGATTTTGTGCTCCTCATTTTTTTTGAAAAGATGATTATAATGCTTGACTTCGTGATGAGATGGTCTGTATATTTGATGCTCTCATAAAAAAGGTCCGGTAGTTCAGTTGGTTAGAACGCCTGCCTGTCACGCAGGAGGTCGAGGGTTCGAGTCCCTTCCGGATCGCAGATAAAAGCTTCCAACTTTGTTGGAGGCTTTTTTTGTTTATGCCAGTCTAAAGGTTCTTATAGCGTATATGATTCAAGCCAATAGTTCAAAGGTGAACAATTTCTTATCTTTCACTGTAGATGAGTTAAATAAATTTTATAAATAGAATAAAAACAGAGAGTAATGTCAAATACAAATCCATCCTATGATGTAATAGTTGTTGGCGGAGGTCATGCTGGTAGTGAGGCCGCCGGAGCTGCAGCGCAGATGGGAGCGAAAACGTTATTAGTGACAATGAACCTGGAGGCAATTGCGAAGATGTCCTGCAATCCTGCGATGGGTGGGGTGGCAAAAGGACAGTTGGTAAGAGAAATTGATGCTCTTGGTGGGCTTTCAGGTATTGTCAGTGACGAAACCGGAGTTCAATTCCGAATGCTGAACCTGAGTAAGGGACCGGCTATGTGGAGTCCGAGGTGTCAAAGTGATCGTATGTTGTATGCACAAAAAATGAGAGAACAACTTGAGGCAAAAGACAATTTATTTTTCCGGCAGGATAATGTTGTTGATCTGATCTATGCTGAAGGAGAAAATCGAATTAAAGGAGTTATCACTCAAACAGGGCAAAAATTTTATTCTAAAGCTGTTGTACTAACAACAGGAACTTTTGGGAATGGACTTATTCATATAGGGGAGACGCATTATGGAGGGGGCCGTTCTGGAGAAAGAGCATCTGTAGGAATTTCAGCCACTCTTGAAAAATTAGGGTTTGAAGTAGGTCGTTTAAAGACTGGAACACCTCCCAGAATTGATGGCAGAACGGTTGATTATACTAAACTTGAGCAACAATTAGGGGATGAAAATCCTTCCGGATTTAGCTTTTTAACGCAATCCTTACCTGGAATAGATGAACAATTATCTTGTTGGATTGGGTATACCAATGATGATGTTCACGAAGTGTTAAAGACGGGATTTGATCGCAGCCCGATGTTTAATGGCAGGATAAAATCTATAGGCCCAAGGTACTGCCCAAGTATTGAGGATAAAATCAATAGGTTTGCCGACAAAGATCGCCATCAGTTATTTTTAGAGCCTGAGGGCTGGAATACCTATGAAATGTATTTAAATGGTTTTTCAACATCTCTTCCCGAAGATGTTCAATATAAAGCACTTCGAACCATACCTGGTTTTGAAGACGTTATTATGATTCGACCCGGCTATGCTATTGAATATGATTATTTTCCTCCGCATCAGATCAGAAGGTCTTTAGAAACAAAAATTGTGGACGGATTATTTTTTGCCGGTCAAATAAACGGAACGACTGGTTATGAAGAGGCTGCTTGTCAGGGTTTAATGGCCGGTATTAATTCTGCACTAAGTGTTCAAGAAAAGGAACCCTTAATTTTACAACGTTCCGAAGCTTACATCGGCGTATTGATTGACGACCTGATCAATAAAGGGACGGAAGAACCTTATCGAATGTTTACCTCCCGTGCTGAGCATAGAATTTTATTACGTCAGGATAATGCTGATCTACGTCTGACGGAGCTTGGACATAAAATAGGGCTGGCATCTGAAGAAAGGCTTCAAAAAATGAAAAGGAAAAAAGAAGCTATCGATTTACTTGACGCTTTGATTAAAGATTACACCGTGCGGCCCGAAAACATGGATCCAATGCTGGAGCAAAAAAACAGCTCCACAATGAATCAGCCAATGAAAGCCGAAAAAATTCTATTGCGACCGGAGGTCTCTCTTGAAGATATGATGAGCCATGATGAAGAATTCGCATCGCAAATAAAAGAAATAACACAAGATGAAAAAGCTCTTGAGCAGGTTGAGATTCAAATTAAGTATGCGGGCTATATAGAAAAAGAATTTGAAATGGTAAAAGAGATGGAGAAACAGGAAAATATGCCCATCCCAGAGCAAGTTGAGTATACCAATATTCAAAGCCTTTCTACGGAAGGAGCCCAGAAACTTTCTAAAATAAAACCGGAGACCATTGGTCAGGCCAGCCGAATAAGCGGAGTTTCAGCGAGTGACTTATCGGCACTGATGGTGTATTTAAAAAACTAATGAGATGTTTCACGTGAAACATGATCTAAAATATGCTTCATACACTGCAAATGATGTTGTAAAGATAAATAAGCTTTACCGTGCTAACCGCAAAAAGTTATCCGACTATATAGACCAGCTGCAGTGGTGGAATAAACGTGTGAATCTAATAAGCCGGGATGTTTCACGTGAAACAATTGAATTTCATGTTGAGCATTCACTGGTAATTTCATTGTCTTCCTTCTTTAAGTCGGCCACAAAAATTATTGATGCTGGAACAGGAGGCGGGTTGCCGGGCTTGGTTCTGGGTGTGGTTTATCCTGATAAGGAAGTTTTACTGAATGATATTGTCAGCAAGAAAATAATGGCCTGTAAGCAAATGTCTAAAAAATTAGGCCTAAATAATGTGGGAACTTTTGCTGGCTCAATTAATGAGGTGAATTTACAAGAAGATAGCCTGATAGTTACAAAACACGCATTTAAGGTAAATGAAATGATACAGCTGCTGGATGAAAGGGAGTGGAGACAAATGCTGTTTTTAAAAGGAAAGGATGAAGTAGAGAACGAACTGTCAGGTATTGATTTTCCGTTATCAATTACTATTAATTCACTTGAAAATTTTAATAGTCCGCTGTATGCTGGAAAAGCATTAGTTGAGTTTGAAAAAATAATAAATAATGAATAGCTCGGAAAGAAGGTTGAAGCTAATGCTCATGCTTCAACAACCCGGAAAGAAAAAAACAGCCAAAGAGTTCGCAGAACACTTTGGAGTAAGTAAAAGGACTATATTTAGAGATTTCAATGCTTTAGAGGAAATAAATGTTCCGGTAACATGGGACAAATACTCCGGGTATGGATTAATAGAAGGATATAAAATCCCACCGTTGATGTTTACATCAAAGGAATTAGCAACAATTATGGTGGGACTAAATTTTGTAAAGTCCCAGGTGAATGAGGGGTTGGTTGAAGATGCGAAAGGAGTAGAATTAAAGATTAAAGAGGTGTTGCCAAAAGAGCTGAAAGAATTTATGAACTCCCTGGAAGGCAGAACGATCGTTGATCCCTATTTGAAGTTTGGCGGAAAAAAGAGAAAAGGAGGAAATTGGTATTTGATCAGCAGTGCAATTGCACAACAAAAAAGACTTCAATTCAAATATACAACCAAGAATGGAAGCACCGGTATTCGTAAAATCGATCCTTATATTTTAGTTTTTTATGAGGATCACTGGAATGTGTTAGGGAAGTCTCATCTTCGCGGGGAGATTAGGAATTTTATTCTTGAAAGCATCGATGAAGTTCGGTTATTGGATGAAAACTATACGACCAAATCCGATTTAGACATAGAGGGCCTTATTTTTCGTTCTCAGGAAAGTTCTCATTTAATCATAGTAGAGGTCGAAAAAACAGAGATAGAGCGTCTGGGGGGAAATTTACCGGCTAAAATAATTAAGAAAGCTGATGTGAATTCCAAAAAAATTAAGGTTGAGTTTAAATTTGATAATCTGCCCTTTATCAATGAATGGCTGCTACAGTTTGGGAATAAAATAAAAATTAAACACCCGCCGGAATTGATAGAAAAAAGAGAACACCTTTTAAAAGAAATGTTGAACCAATAAGGTTATAGAAACCAAGTCTATTTTTCCATAAAAGAATGGATAATAAAAAAGGGCTTCAAAAATGAAGCCCTTTTTAAACTAATTAATAATGATGAAAAGAATATTATTCGTCTTCATCCTCACCTTCTTCTTCGTTAACTACTCGGGTTACTGCTGCTATTGACCCTTCAGAATCGAGACGCATAATACGAACTCCTTGCGTATTTCTACCCATGGTACGAATACCGCCACAATTCATTCTAATGACTTTGCCTTGTTCAGTAATTATCATCAGGTCGTCTTGATCAGTCACTTCTTTAAGAGCAATTAAATTCCCGGTCTTTGGAGTAACTTTTAACGTAATAACACCTTTTCCGCCACGAGACTGCTCTCTGTAATCTTCAACCAATGATCGTTTACCATACCCGTTTTCAGACATTGCCAACACGGTTGCTTCATGTGCATTTCGGATAACAACCATGTCCACGATTTCGTCATTTTTGCCGAGCGTCATTCCTTTTACTCCAGAGGTATTTCGGCCCATATCTCGGACTTCCGTCTCATGAAAGCGAATGGCCCGCCCTCCTTTATTCGCAAGAATTATCTGACTGTCTCCATCGGTAAGTTCGGCGGCCAACAGACTGTCATCATCTTTAATATTTATTGCAATAATGCCATCTCTTCTTGGGCGGCTGTATGCTTCAAGAACGGTTTTCTTAACCTGTCCTCCCTTGGTTGTCATGATAATAGAGTGATTGTTGATATACTCTTCTTCATCTAAGGTTTTGACAGGTACAAATGCTTTTATCGAATCGTCCTTCTCAATATCAATGAGGTTAACAATGGCTCTGCCACGTGCTAATCGGCCTCCCTCTGGGATTTCATAAACTTTTAACCAATAACACATTCCTTTCTCAGTAAAAAACAGAATGTAGTTATGGGTGGTGGCAACAAATAAATGCTCTACATACTCCTCATCACGAGTCGTCGTGCCCTTCATTCCTTTTCCACCTCGTCGCTGACGGCGATAACCGCTCACAGGCATTCGCTTGATAAATCCTTTATTGGAAATGGTAACTACAACGTCTTCATCTGCAATCATGTCTTCAATACTGAAATCGTCGGCAGAATGTACGATTTGAGTTCGTCTCTCATCACCATAGCGTTTTTTCAGGTCTGCAAGCTCTTCTTGTATAATAGAAGTTTGTTTATCCCGATTCGAAAGAATCTCACGATAGTCCGAGATTTTATCAATGATCTCCCGGTATTCGCCATCAATTTTTTCCCGCTCCAGACCGGTAAGTTTTTGAAGACGCATATCCAGTATAGCTTTAGCCTGAATATCCGTTAGAGCAAACTTACTTCGTAGTTTAATGTTAGCTTCTTGTGGACTGTTTGAAGCACGAATGGTCTTAATGACTTCATCCAGGTTATCAAGAGCAATTTTTAATCCTTCAAGAATATGAGCGCGAGCTTCAGCCTGATCCAGATCATACATCGTGCGACGTATAATGATCTCAACACGATGCTCCACATAATGATAGATAAGCTCTTTCAAGTCCATCACCTTTGGCCGCCCCTTAACGAGGGCAAGATTGATCACGCCAAAGGTAGTCTGCATTTGGGTGTATTTGTACAATTGATTTAATACAACACCTGCATTTGCAGAACGCTTTAAAATAATTACAATTCGAATTCCTTCTCTATCCGATTCATCTCTGACTTCAGATATTTCAGTGATTTTCTCATCATTAACCAAACCGGCAATTTTTTGTATCAGCGTGCTCTTATTAACCTGATATGGGATTTCGGTAATAACGATTTGCTCCCGATTTCCCCTTAATTCTTCTGTATTTGCCCGTGCTCTTAGTGTAATTTTGCCACGGCCGGTTTCATAGGCTTCTTTAACGCCCTCATATCCATATATAATGCCTGCAGTAGGAAAATCAGGTGCTTTAATATGCTCCATCAGCTCTTTGACTTCAATATCCGGATTTTCGATATAGGCATTTACTCCGTCTATGGTTTCCGTCATATTGTGAGGAGCCATATTAGTAGCCATTCCAACTGCAATTCCGGATGCTCCATTGAGTAATAAATTTGGAAGCATACTGGGAAGCACGGTAGGCTCCTGGGAAGCACGGTAGGCTCCTCGAGCGTATCATCGAAGTTAGCCGAAAAATCGACGGTTTCTTTGTTTATGTCAGCCAGCATTTCTTCCGAAAGCCGATCCATGCGAACTTCTGTGTAACGCATGGCAGCCGCTGAATCTCCATCAATGGACCCAAAGTTTCCTTGTCCGTCAGCCAGTGGATACCGCAGCGAGAAATCCTGCACCATACGAACGATGGAGTCATAAACAGCACTGTCGCCATGGGGATGGTATTTACCTAAAACTTCACCAACTATACGAGCGCTTTTCTTATAATTTCTGTTATGAAGCATGCCTAAGTCGTTCATTCCGTATAAAATACGGCGGTGAACCGGTTTTAGGCCGTCCCGGACATCCGGCAGGGCACGTGATACAATAACGGACATCGAATAATCGATGTACGAAGATTGCATTTCGTCTTCTATTGTAATAGGAATAATTTTTTCTCTGGCCATAGATTAGCTATAAGAATCAGTTAAAATCTTAGTGATTAAGTTTAAATATCAATATTGGCGTATTTAGCATTTCGTTCAATGAATTCACGCCGGGGCTCTACATCTCCACCCATTAATGTCGAAAACAATTTATCTGCTCCTGCAGCACTTTCGATGGTGACTTGCTGAAGCGTTCGGGTTTCAGGATCCATAGTGGTTTCCCAAAGCTGTTCGGGATTCATTTCTCCAAGGCCCTTGTAGCGGGATACGTCAAATTTTCTGCGGCCTTTCTTAAGTTCACGGACCATTTTATCGCGGGTGTCGTCATCCCACGCGTATTCGATATCTTTACCAACCGTGACACGATATAAAGGTGGTGTTGCGATATATACATACCCTAATTCAATAAGCGGACGCATATAACGGTAAAAGAAGGTCAATAATAAGGTCCGAATATGAGATCCATCTACATCAGCATCCGTCATGATGATAATTTTATGATATCGAAGTTTCTCCATGTCAAAATCATCTTCACCATGCCCTACGCCAGTTCCAAGTGCCGTGATCATGGCTTGAATCTCTTTATTTTCCAGGATTCGGTTTATTTTAGCCTTTTCCACATTTAGAATCTTTCCACGAAGGGGAAGGATAGCCTGAAAACTTCTATTCCGCCCCATTTTAGCAGAACCCCCTGCAGAATCTCCCTCAACAAGATAAATTTCACTATGCTCAGGATCTTTAATGGAACAATCAGCCAGTTTACCGGGTAATCCGCCTCCACTCATCACACTTTTACGCTGTACCAACTGCCGTGCTTTACGAGCTGCTTCCCGTGCTTCTGCAGCAAGGACCACTTTCTCAATTACTTTTTTGGCAGCTTTTGGGTTTTGTTCTAAGTATTCATTCAATTGGTCATATACAATAATCTCAACAGCACTTTGTACTTCTGAATTACCCAATTTAGTTTTTGTTTGTCCCTCAAACTGAGGCTCAGCGACTTTAACCGATAATACAGCGGTCATGCCCTCTCTAAAGTCTTCTCCGGAAACAGAGATCTTGCTGTTACTTTTGATCAGGTTATTTTTTTCAGCGTAAGATTTAAGCGAACGGGTTAAAGCTCTTCTAAATCCGGAAACGTGACTTCCGCCTTCGCGCGTATTTATATTATTAACGTAAGAATGTACGTTCTCAGAAAAGGACTGATTGTACTGAATCGCGATTTCAACCGGAACATTATCGGTTTCGCCAGTAATATGAATGGGGGTATCAAGCATGGACTCACGATGTTCATCGAGGAAATCCACAAAATCTTTAACGCCCCCCTCGTAGTGGTAACTTTCTTTTTTCAGCTCCTCATCTTCTTCCCGTTCATCAATAAGCTCAATGGTGATTTCAGGATTTAGAAAAGCGAGTTCACGCATCCGTTCAGCAATGATGTCGAACTTGAATTCTGTAGTTTGAGTAAAGATCTCCGGATCGGGCTTAAAAGAAATCTTAGTTCCAGTTTCTTTGGTTTTACCGGCCACAGAAAGGGGAGTTTTAGTGATACCTTTTTCAAATTCCATGACATGAATTTCACCATCCCGGTGAATTTCAGCCTTAAACCACGAAGCAAGTCCGTTTACACAACTTACGCCCACACCGTGTAATCCGCCAGATACCTTATAGGTGTCTTTATCAAACTTACCGCCGGCGTGGAGTTTGGTTAGTACTACTTCAACAGCAGGAATACCCAATTTTTCGTGAGTGTCAACCGGGATACCGCGACCGTTATCAAAAATGGTCATGGAACCATCTTCATTAATGGTGACATTAATATAATCGCAATATCCAGCAAGTGCTTCGTCAATGGAATTATCGACCACCTCATTTATAAGGTGATGGAGACCGCGCTGCCCTGTGTCCCCGATGTACATTGCAGGTCGCTTTCTAACCGCCTCAAGACCTTCTAAAACTTGTATGTTTGAAGCCTTGTAGTCAGAACCTTGTTTTTTTGCCATAATTATGGAATGATAGCTTTGTAAGATGAGTTTATTAACGCCGGAAAATAGAGCTTACACGCTCAAAATCAAAAAAAGGATAGGTTTTTGTTTAAAATAATCGCGTTGGGGTTTCTGGGGTTAAATTCAGGGTCTGATTTTAAGGTGATGATGTGGATAATTCCAGAAATTGTGGATAAGTGAAACTTTCGTGCATGAAGTGATTGAACTTTGATGTTTATAGCTCTATCTTTGGGGTCTATTTTCATTATGAATTAACAGAATTATAAAATGTCGCGAAAAGACGATATTACAGGAAAAGGAGCTTTGAACGGTTACCGGTCATCAAAGTCGAATAATAAAACAAAACATCGCTTTCAATTGAATTTGCAGAAGCGTCGCTTTTATGTACCTGAAGAAGACCGATGGATAACCTTAAAAGTATCTGCTAAGACAGTACGAACCATCAATAAAAAGGGAATTTCTGCAGTATTGAAAGAAGCGCGGAAAAAAGGAACTCTTTTAAAAGAAGTATAGAACTATGGCAAAAGGAAACAGAGTTCAGGTTATTTTAGAATGTACCGAAAAACCCGGTTCATCTCGTTATGTAACAACTAAAAACAGAAGAACCACGACCGAAAGACTTGAACTGAAAAAATATAATCCGGTTCTTCGCAAACATACGATCCATAAAGAAATTAAATAAGCAGTACTATGGCTAAGCAACAAGCATTTGGACAAGAAGCATTACAAGCGAAAGCAGCTCACCGAAAGATGGCGAAGGTTATTATTTCTACCAAGAACGACAAGGGGAAATACGCCTACAAAGAGGTGATGATTGATCAGGAGAATGTGAACGAATTTATTCAGCAAAACAAAAGCTGATCAGAAAATTCATACATGAATAGATAAGGTTACGCAATAAACATTGTGTAACCTTTTTTTTTGATTATTTTTAGCAGAGGAGGAAAACAATATGCGTATCAAAGAACAAATAGAAGCTGACATCAAAGAAGCCATGAAGGCAAAAGAGCAGGATAAACTTCGGGTGCTTCGTTCATTAAAGTCTAAGCTGATGGAAAAAGAAATCAGTGAACGAAAAGGTGGTGAAGCGGAACTCAATGACGAACAAGCCGTGGAAGTACTGATGAAAGCAGCCAAACAGCGAAAAGAATCAATCGAGCAGTTTGAGGAAGGCGGCCGGAAAGATCTGGCTGAAAATGAAAAACAGGAGCTTGAGATCATCGAAGCCTACCTGCCGGAAATGATGGGCGAAGACGAGATCCGCAAAGTTGTAAAAGAAAAAGTAGACGCTATGGGCGCATCAGGAATGCAAGATATGGGTAAAGTGATGGGTGCGCTTATGGGAGAACTAAAGGGAAAAGCAGAAGGATCCCTCATCAGTAAAATCGTAAAAGAAGAACTCGGGGGATAACCTGCATGCTAATCCTGGATCTGATCATTGCAACACCCATCCTGTATTTTGGTTACAAAGGAGCAGTAAATGGATTGGTTAAAGAAATACTCAACATAGTGGGCATTATCCTTGCGATTTTTATCACGTTTAACTACCTGGATGCTTTCACCGGAATCATTGCCCCGATGTTTGAAAAGGGAGCATCCTATGTGCCGTTTTTGTCGGGGGCTATGTTATTTATTGGTACGCTGGCCGTGGTGGCGCTCATTGCCTATGCCACTAAAGAACTTTTAAAAGCGGTAAAGCTTGGCATGGTGAACCGAATTTTGGGAGCTACATTCGGTGCGTTAAAAAGCGGATTGGTTGTTTCAGCCATCTTGTTACTGCTGGCCGGTTTTAACATTCCAAGTGATGAGGCCCGCGAGGACTCCTTTTTATACCCTGCCGTTATTTACCTGGCGCCTCTAACGTACAACGGAGTAGCACTGGTTTACCCGGGAGCTGAGAATTATTCCCAAACACTGAAAGATAATATAGGCGAGTATAATCCTTTAGAAAACATACCTTTTTTAAACGAACTTCAAGAAGCAAACGAAAATCAAGATAATTAAATGGCATTTTTACCTGTAGAGGAGCAATTAGAAATCATCCGTCGGGGAACCACGGAAATTGTTCCGGAAGATGAACTCATCGAGAAGCTAAAACAATCAAGAAAAGAACATAAGCCCCTTAAAATTAAGTTAGGTGTGGACCCTACCCGGCCAGACCTGCATTTAGGGCATTCTGTGATTCTCCGCAAAATGCGTCAATTCCAGGATCTGGGGCACGAAGTTATTCTTATCATTGGTGGATTTACGGCGATGATCGGCGACCCATCCGGGCAGAATAAAACACGCCCTCCGTTAACGATGAAAGAAGTACAAGAAAATGCCGAAACGTACATCGAGCAGGCCAAAAAAATCCTGGATGAAGACCACCTTACGTTAACCAACAACTACGACTGGCTTGGGGAAATGGATTTCATGGACGTGATCAAGCTGTCTTCCAAGCTAACCGTTGCGCGAATGATTGAGCGGGATGATTTTTCCAAACGGTTTGAAAATAATGAACCCATTTCGTTACATGAATTTCTATATCCGCTGGCGCAGGGACAGGATTCGGTTCACATAAAAGCCGACGTGGAGCTTGGGGGAACCGATCAAAAATTTAATCTTTTGGTAGGGCGTCAGCTTCAGAAAGAAGACGGACAGGAACCACAAGTTTGCCTGATGATGCCGCTTTTGGTAGGAACCGATGGTACTGCGAAAATGTCGAAATCCTACGATAATTATATCGGCATCAACGAGGCACCGAGCGATATGTATGGAAAGTCACTGTCTATTCCGGATGATTTGATCTACACTTACTACGAACTGGTGACGGATATAAAAACGGAAAACCTTCCCGCCATCAAAGAAAAAATTAAGAACGATCCGCGGAATGCGAAACATGAGCTGGCGTTTACTATTGTGCGAATGTACCATGGAGAAGAGGCGGCAAAAGCTGCGAAAGAGCACTTCGAGAAAACCGTGATCAACAAGGAAGTTCCGGAGGATGCTCCTGAATTTGCATTTGAAACCGATAAGGAAATCAGGTTGCTGGATATTATTTCTGAAACGGGATTCACCTCAAGCAATGGAGAAACAAAGCGCATGATAAAACAGGGTGGTGTGAGTATAGACGACAAAAAAATTACCGATAAAGGCCACGCCATCACCTTTAAAGCCGGGGATGAGTTCACCCTGAAAGTAGGAAAGCGAAATTTTGGAATTATAAAAGCGAAGTAAGCCGTTGATTAAAATAAGTTCGTATAACGTAAATGGAATTCGGGCTGCTCACCGAAAAGGGTTCACCGAATGGGTAGAAGAATGTAATCCCGATATTATTTGTATTCAGGAACTTCGGGCGCTGGAAAAGCAGATCCCCAAAGACATCAAAGAACTTGAGTATCACGAAGCCTATCACGTGGCTGAAAAAAAGGGTTATTCCGGCGTAGCGATCTATTCCAAAGAACAACCGCTGAAAGTGGAAGAAGGTATCGGAGAAGACTGGATTGATGCGGAAGGACGGGTGATGATGACAGAATTCGAACGATTCCGCGTATTTAGTGTATACGCTCCAAGTGGTACAACCGGTGATGTTCGGCAGGATATGAAAATGGATTTCCTGGATAAATTCATCCAATTCGGAGAGCGGTTCACCCAAGATGATAAACCCACAGTTTTTTGCGGGGATTTCAATATTTGTCATACCGAAATTGATATTCACAACCCGAGCAAGCAGCATAAAACCTCCGGATTTTTGCCCGAAGAGCGACAATGGGTCACCGATTTTTTGGAAACGGGCTATGAAGACGTATTCCGAAAACTTCATCCCGGGAAAGAAGATTTGTACAGTTGGTGGAGTTACCGGGCAGCCAGCAAGGAGCGAAATAAAGGCTGGAGAATTGATTATCACCTGGCTACGCCGGGATTAGCAAAAAAGGCTGTGAATGCCGAAATTGAGATGAAATGGGATCTGTCGGACCATGCGCCAGTGACCATCACCTATGAACTATAACGAACGAAAGCCATGGGCTTGAAGTTGTTCGGGGTAGCTAAAAACCGAGATTATGGGAACACATTTTAAAGGAAGCAAAGACGTACAAAACACGCTAAACGCATTTATCAAGCTGACCCGAGCCAGTGAAAGTGTGAACGGACGCCTGGCCCGGCATTTATCGGATGCCAATCTCACGGTAAGTCAGTTTGGGACCCTGGAGGCATTGCTTCATCTCGGCCCGCTTAACCAGCGAGAGCTTGGACAAAAACTGCTGAAGAGCGGCGGTAATATTACGCTTGTGATTGACAATCTCCAAAAAAACGGTTTGGTTAAAAAGAAAACGGATCCCAGTGACCGCCGAGCAGTCATAATTTCGCTTACGGCGGAAGGGCAGGATTTTATTGAAGATTTTTTTCCACAGCACCTCGAAAAGATCAAAGAAGAATTTGCTGTGCTTACGACCGAAGAGAAAAAGCAGCTGGCTCATATTTGCAAAAAACTGGGCAGGAAGCCGGAGGAAAAATAATATTTTTAAGTTCGACAGGGGTTGGATAGTTGAAGATTGAACAAGGAACAAGGAACAAGGAACATTGAATGTTGAAGTTATTGCCCGTTCTGTTCTGTGTTCCTTGTTCGATGTTGGGTGTTCTGTTAGAAAATATCTACCTGGGATTTGATGTAGTTGTCG
>QAXH01006640.1:0-18225 GCA_004335635.1 Chloromonas sp. AAM2 | reverse complement strand
AAGACCCCTGGATCTGGACTGATAACCCCTGGATCTGGACTGAAGACCCCTGGATCTGGACTGAAGACCCCTGGATCTGGACTGATAACCCCTGGATCTGAACTGAAGACCCCTGAATCTGGACTGATAACCCCTGGATCTGGACTGAAGACCCCTGAATCTGGACTGAAGACCCTTGTGTATCCCAAGTCCCGGGCTTCCTTGTTTGAGGCAACACACTCAGATACCCCTGAGCCCCTGAGCACCCACCCAGCACCATGAGTGACGGTCCCCAGTTCTGATCCGCGGCCCGCCTCCACCAATCAGTTGCCTTTGCCGCCTCGCCCGCGTCCCACAGAGCGTTGGCCACCCAGTGCTGGGCCGTAGGCTCGCCTGCAAGGCAGCAATGCAAGGTTTAACTGTCAACCCAAGGTTTGATAGACACAATTCCTATCGCCATTCGCAAGTCCATTAATTGAATTAAAATAATGAAATTAATTGGCCGAGCCATTCCTGCGGCCTGTCCGAGAGCAGGCGGCCGAGCCATTCCTGCGGCCTGTCCAAGAGCAGGCGGTAGAGCCACTCCTGCGGCCTGTCCGAGAGCAGACGGCCGAGCCATTCCTGCGGCCTGTTCGAGAGCAGGCGGCCGAGCCATTCCTGCGGCCTGTCCGAGAGTAGGCGGCCGAGCCATATAAATTCGGGGTCAAATCCTGAGGAAACATCAGTCTCATTTCCACATGAGTTAGTCTGATGACCAGCAAGCGTAAACGCGGCCATCGCCGCAAGTCTCATTATGCGACTTGTGGCAAGAGAAAAAAGAAGAAGTCTTCACGGACTGCGGAAACCTGCGTCAAGCGCACGCTGTAAGCTGCGCTCAGCCGCAAGCGCACGCGGGCGCAGCGCAGGGCCGTGGTTGCTGCAATCGAGGCTCGTGTGCAGTTTGTGTCAGGCGAATGGAGGCCGGCCACGGTTGCCTTCAACAGCCACATCATGCAGCTGTTCGCGTCCGAACCTGCTGGCAACAAGGTCTGCTAGCAGTTAACTCGGAGATGGGTTCTCGGGTGTGACCTACATTAGGCGGCATGTTTCTAGTGCCCAATGAAGCGCTGCGGCTGTCTCAGCCGGGGGATGGAGGGCTTGGCTACCTCCCCAAGGAGGCGGGTGGCCATTCGCAAGTCCGTGATGATAATCAATCAATTAATCAATCAATCAGTCAAGTGGAGATAAACCAAGCTTCTCTAAGTAATATAGGACCCAAGTGGAATACAAACACACCACTGTACTGGTTGGTGTTATCTGACTCTGGGTTATATGACCACGCTTGATTATCAAGTGGATCAAACAAAACATTCCTGTCCGCATCACCTGCCCTTGCTGCATGGTGATACCAGCGGGAGGCCGCCAGGTGTGCCCGCTCAGACCCTGTGAGCCCAGCCTGAAGGGAAAAGAGAAGAAAGCAAGCAAGAAAATGGACGCTGGTTTGCGTGGTTAAGGAAGGCGGGAAGCAAATCAGAACCATCATCAGGGCAACGCCCCTTTCCCATGACTGTTATCACGTGGGCACGGCAGCACATGAACTCGTCGCTAATCCGGCAAAAGACTAGAAGCCGAACAAAACCTGCCTAAAGTGCAGTTAGACTGGCAGCCCGCTTCCATGTAACAGGAGCTCGTTTTGAAATTCATGAACGCGCAGTTATTGGCACAATTTACAGATTGCATCATCATTTCATCATAGGCGTGCAAGGCAACAAAAGCATGAAGGCCAGACAGACCCACCTGAAGTGCAGCCAGTTCAGCAGCTCGCTCCTGCGCACCTAACCCCCAGGAGACAGGCCCAGATGGGTCGGCAGGGGGCGCAAGGCTCCCCAGGTCGGATAGCAGGGTGTCCAGGAGGGGGTCTGGAAGGGAGGAGGCCGATTCGCTGTCTTGTACAAGCCTATGTGGCAGCAATTGGGGTGAGAAGGTCGGGATGGTGAAATCCGCAAGTCTGCATGGATTCTTGACGACTACAGCGAGCATGCAGGTGTTGCAACTAGGCGTGCTGACCACCCCCAAGCAGCATGGATTGGCAAAGGAGAGTTGCCAGATTGACATGTATTTGTTGACATAAGGGCAGCCGCCAAAGAATACAAAATGGTGCGGGAACTGCTCAGACCTGTCTTGAGCAGGAATGCAAAAAGAGTGAGGTGAAAGAAACCAAAAGAATTGCCAGGTTGATATGCCCTCCCGGTTGAACAAATAGACAAAGGCCTGTGCCAATCAGCCTGGCAAGAACTCTGCAATGGTGAGGAGTGCATGCATTGCACAAACTAGGCATGCTGGCTAGCAAGCACGTCAGCAACTGAAAAGGATTCAAATTGTTGCTTCCTTATGACCCATGGACTCAGCTGAGCACGGTCTCTATGTGGCTGTGATGACCAGTGATGGAAATAGCCCTGCCTTGACCTGTCTGCTGATGATTCTTTCATTGAACGCCCTTGTGTTGTGTGGAATGCTTACTATCTCAAACGTATCTCATTGTTTAATCACAAGAAGGCCTGTCCGTTGCCCACCTGTGTGCAATCTCTTCCAAGACCTGTGCAGCCATGACAGCTGTCAGTGCAGAACCAGCTGTCCCAGCTGCTACCAGATCCTGGACCGCGCGGCCTGGCTGCTGCTGAGCCAGCAACAGCCGGCACAACTGCCTGGCTGCATCGCTGTGGCCTGCACGAGATGCCTGCAAGCATGTGGAGGGGCGAGGGCATGCATCACATGATGACCTTTGACTGTGAATGTTGGAGCCTGCAAGACTGAGCAGGGCCTGATGGGAGACAAGAGCGCAGGTAACTGAAAAACTGGAAATCCAGAAAGTCACGGTGAGTGCATGGAGCCAGAGCCGCAGGTGCTGAGCCTCAAGACGGAGGCACTAACAGCAATCACAATCCAGCCCGAATACAACAGTAGGCTATGAAGCAAACATGCCTCGAACAAACAAAACGAAGCGAGGGCAGCAGGAGCGGTTACGGTTGTTCCGGTAACTCTGCCTGCAGCCAGCATGTTCGCGTACGCACGCCATCGCCTACTTTCGTGGGCTGTAGAAGCTGCCAGATATGCTCAGGCTGCACGGATTGAGACTGCTGCAAACCCACCATCGCGGCACACTCCTCGCCTGGGAGGGGATGGTATAGAGTGACCAACGACACAAGCGAGTAAGCACGGGCCGCACGAATGACAGTTCTCACGACTGTCGCCCTCGCCTTTTACTAGAGCGACCCGTGTCAATCGTGCACGTCGGCCCCTGAATCTATTTTTAGGAGGGCTTGCCCCTTCCCCAATCCAGTCGAGGAGATTTAAGCAAGCAAGACTCGTGCCGTGAGCACAGTGACTAACTCGGCCAAGGCATGCCACGAACCTGTGATAGACGATGGATAACCTGCAGATTGGACTTGCTACTCTGCATGTCGTCTTTGGGCCTTAGCAGGCAGGTACCCAGGTTGTACGCAGCCTCAGAACTGCCAGCCTTGGCAGCGTGCTCAAACAGCAGCCACGCTGCATGCACGTCCTGCACAACATCACGAATGTCAGGTACAACGCCACACCACGCGTGGCCCACCGCTTTGCTATTAAACACATCATACCACTAGAGAACTTGTCTCCGGTGCCCTGGCAGTGTCGCGTGTATGCTGCATGGCCACAACACAGCATGCCCAACGCAAAACAGACACAGGGCTCACCACAGCGAGTACACGGCAGGCACCGGAGTAGCTTTGGTTGCATTTACGCTAAGTAGGATTGCTTTACGTATCTTCAGCATGCTAACAGAAAACACAACACAGCATGCCTAACAAAGAACAGACATGACAACATCAGGCAGCCACCTCAGTACACACACCTTTATGACACTCCTTCACGCATGTGCGTAACCCTAATCCTAATCTCTTTTTATTTACGTATGTGCTACTCAACCTATTAACAGAACATAAAGCAGGAAACAAACAGAAAACAAAACAGACACGGGGGCCGGCAACCTGCATTGCATCACCATCTAGGCGACATCAGGTCAGGCTGCATACCTTCGTGACACCCTTGCCTTCCGCCAGCATCTTCGCCAGGTTGTTGGTAGCAGTTGGCGATCCACGCAGAGCAGCCCACGCATAGACATTTGCCGCTGCTTCAGGGTCTGCTTGCCCTCCTTCCACACCCAGCCCATGTTCCAACAGATACCCCAATGCAGTGGCCGAGGCTGTACTGCCGCCCTGCATGCCCTGGACGTGCCAGTGGACTGCAGAAGCGTAATCTGATTGCCTGGCTGATGCTGGTTCGGTTGTGTCTGTTGTGCCTGCTGCGGCTGCGGCTTCCGCTGCTGAGTGTTCGTACATTCCACCCAGGCGGAAGCATGCATCTGCATCTCCTGCACCATCACAAAGAAAACTCACAAAATATGGTACGTTCAGTAACGGTTTGCACATTGTTGAAAATGTGAGGCACCAACTGGTGAGTGTATGTCCGAGTACGGCATCCATACTCACGTAAAAGGTAACGAGAGCGGAAACCATGTGCATGCAATTGTATAGGGGTTTGGAAGTATTCTTTGGAATGTGAACAGGTTTGAAGGATTTCTCCTAACATTGCACAACAGGTAACATTAGCACGTACAAAAAGCAAAAAAGGATACAGATTGTCTAGCACCCATACATAGTGACGCACAACAGTGATGGTACATAGTATCTCGTGACGAGAGTCAAAAGCATTCGATTGTATGTATGCACGCGTACGGTTTCGATGCATTTCAAAAACCCGAGCTCACCCGCATCAGCAGCCTGGAGCAGGAGTGCATGCAGTGACCCCTGGCTCAGCGGTTGCATGGAGCCCAAGGCTGCCTGGTTCTCTGCACCTGCTGCTGAAGTCGACTGCAGCTTCAGCGTGTTGGCCAGGTGTGCCATGCGCACTACTGAGGAGGTGCCTAGGCCTGGGGTGTTTGCATGACCGGCGTTCGCTCGTTCCACGTTTCCGATCATCACATGGCCCGTTTTCCTGTCGATTTCAACGTCACCCGCCCAACCATATTTGCGTTCATCACTCGTTACCGGGCTGCTGCGATGCGTAGAAATGGGGTCTAGCAGTAGCCATGCACTATGGCGTGGGGGGTATGTGGCTGCATGGAGGTGCTTGCTTGGGCTGACTGCATGGTAGGCTCTGCTGCTGGTAGAAGGTTGCACCGAGTCATTGTCATGCTGTGAAGGCGAGAGAACCAGATACCCAGAGGTGCCTTGCTGTTGCTGAGCAGTTGGTTGTTGTGTGGCATGCGCTGTGTGCTGTGTATAGGGTTCCGTCGCGGGCCTTGAGTAGTGTAGGCGATCGTGGTGGAGCATGGGTAGGGGGATGGTGAGGCGGGTTAGGAGTTGATGCAGGGCGTCTGCACTAGCAGCCAGAGCAAGACCAGCCTCTTTGGGACGCGTGGGTGACATACCAGGTGTCTGCTGGGCAGGTTGCAGGTATGGGTGTTGAGTGGACCCACGTGTGGTTGACATACCAGGTGTCGGGGGGGGTGTCCGGTGGACGCATGTGTGGGAGATGCTTGGGTTGCCTTGCCAGGGCTTGCATTTCGCTGAGCAAGAGGCGTTGTTGACTTATGGTTATGTGAGCTTGAGATTTGTGCCCTGGGTGGTGGTGGGCTTGAAGTGCTCTGTCGGTTGCTGTCTGATGGCACTGCTGGCCTGCTTTGGTCGGTTTTTGCACAAGGGGTGATGGAGCGCCGGTTGCTGCTTCCTGCTTGTCCTGTATTAGCCACAGGCACGAGCATGCCCTGCCATTGCCGTTGCTGGCCGCCTGGGCCATCTGCAGGCATACAAAATTCCACAGTCTGAGGAGGCGTTGAGTAGATCTTTCCTTTGTTGTTGCAGCAAGCCACGTAGTTCAAATGAGCCGTCATAGCAAGCTCTTGTGCAAAGCCATTACCATGATGAAAAAACCAACCAGTGATGGAAAAATCAGCACATCATACGTCACTGGCCTTAGGCCTCAGCGAGCCCTGGGCCCAGTCATCAACTTGCCTGTGGCAGACGGGGAGAGGTAGAGCACATACTCCTGTCGCCCAGAGCTACCCTGGGTGCCCAGATCTTCACTTGCTTGGACAGGTGACCGAGAGCCTGACCCCCGGTACCCAGCAGCTGTGTTCAGGTACACGTCATGAGCGGAACTACCAGGGCTTGCATCATTGTAGAAACCGCCCATGTGCTCGTCACGTGGGGCTGTTTCCTGCTGTGAAGAATGTCGTTGGTTGTTGGTTGCGGTTGCGGTGGTTGACTGTTGTAGGCTGGTGCGGTCTGTGGCGGCAGCTGCCTGGGCTGCAGCACCTTCCACCCAACTTCTAGTGACGTTGAGGATGCGCGGGGGTGACACGCTGCGCCCTGTGTCCCGGCCTGCATGTGTGTGTGCATGGCAGAAAACGGTGTTGCCAGGGCGTCGGCTGTCAGTGGCACATGGTGGGTGCATGGGGAGTTCATGGTGGGCACAGTGAGGGCCTGGGGCACAATCGTCCTCTGAGCACATAACCTGCTGCACGCTCATGACCACCCCCCATACCTAGGGCCAGAGGCACCCGCACAATGGTATAGGCCCACCCCTCCCCAGCCGCCTACCCTCCCCAAGCGTGAGACAGAAACCAGAGGGTGCCAGACCGGGTCTGTCAGGCGGGAAGCCTGATGCAAAGAAGGAGCAGCAGACGCACCGTTTGCAGACACCCTTTGTTCGTGTGGGCTGGAGCGGGCCTCCTCTGGTTGTGCGGCTGCGGCCTGTCCCCCCATGGGCAGCAGTGGGTCAGGGGTCTGGGTCGCGCGGGCTGAACGCAGCCGCATGCATGCTGCCACTGCGGCCTGCACAGACACATGCTTCCAGTGGGTTGTGGGTGCAGGACAGGTATCAGAGCAATCCGAGTCACGATCACGTAAAGTGACTAAATGTATTCATCACACACGTTCAAGTGGTGGGTAGTGGCTGTTGTGCCTTTCCTTTCCTCACTACACGTTCAAGTAGTGGTCAAGGTTACAATCATGTAAGCTAATCAGGAAAAGGACGGCAACAA
Source organism: Chloromonas sp. AAM2 (assembly GCA_004335635.1). Taxonomy (NCBI): domain Eukaryota; kingdom Viridiplantae; phylum Chlorophyta; class Chlorophyceae; order Chlamydomonadales; family Chlamydomonadaceae; genus Chloromonas; species Chloromonas sp. AAM2. The sequence continues at coordinate 11,183 of QAXH01006640.1, read as the reverse complement.
CGACATGTTGTGGCAGTTGTCAGTCTGGCAGGAAGTGGCCGGATTTCCATGATGATTTAGCAACTTGGTCAGCAGGGTAGACATCTGATCACACGCCTGTCAAGCCGTTGCCTAAATACGCATGTCTCTTGCTGCTAACCCTCAGGCGACGTCATTGCCGACAGTTCCTGGTTATTGCCAACCCTGTAACTGGTGTTGGCATCAGCAACATAGGGCATCGTCCGAACCTGCTGGCAACAAGTTGTGCTAGCAGTTAACTCGGAGATGGGTTCTCGGGTTGACCTACATTAGGCGGCATGTGTCTAGTGCCCAATGAAGCGCTGTGGCTGTCTCAGTCGGGGGGTGGAGGGCTTGGCTACCTCCCCAAGGAGGCGGGTGGCCACTAGCTAAACTGGACTGGCATCAGCGCTTCCCAAATGCAATTCAATTCTGGTTCGAGTCTGACAGCATTTGGATACTTATGTTTAGCTAGTGGAATGGTGACGCACTGGCAATGCGGCATCCACACTGATGATGTTACAGCATCTCGCCCCACCTGGAACTCAGCCAGGAACACGTTATGCGCATGGCTGGTGTCCATCAAGAGGTAGTTGAGCTTGTTGGCCACCTTGCGCTGACTGGCCAGCAGGGGGAGTCGTGAGGACAGCCGCATGAGACGCACCTTGATCCTGCATCAACACACTTAGTCCGCACGTCAGGGACACGTCACCTTGTATCAGAACACCCACACGAGCCGGCCACAGGAGACCACTGCAGCAGCGCAGGCACCCATGCTACCGTCCGCATGATACCATTCTCATGATAACGGTACTGAGCTGACCGCATGCTCAACCGTGAGTGATGCTAGAAATTAACATTGTCATAGTCAACCTCGTATCGCCCACCTGTCCAGTTTGTCCACCAGGACTGTCATGGAAGTGCCCACTTTGAACAACTGACTGCCGCGCAGCACGGCCAAACCTGAGAGGCAGTGACAGAGGATCAAAACCAGGTCAGGTCCGTAACAACTACTCCACCCGTATCTGTACACCCCGTAATTGCACATCACGTTTTGATTTCAATGACGGTTCTCACAGTGTCACAAACAAACAAGGGAAAAGATGATCACTCCTGAGCGCGGTCAGACTCTCCATGCGTGTCTCCAGCGCCTCAAGGCAGAGTTTCAGCGTACTAACAGAAAAAGACGTTTGCCAGTTCTGGGACAATACTGTGTGACTCCTAGTTTTGATGTGTGTGTTTGAGTGCAGCAGACCTAACTTGCGGTGAGTCAAACAAGCCTGCGTATCCTATCTCTATACATTGACCACTGCAGTTACCTACAACCTAGCAGGACACGTATTCCACTTCTGACCATGACCAGTGGCATTCTTCATGCATGCGGCTCCAGACAGAGCATGGATGCTCAACCTTGCGTACCAAGCGCTGTGGGGTCGCAAGCCCCACGACTTACCTTGTGGCCCCAAGGTTTGCCAGGTCTGTGACAAGCCCTGCATTGCATTCATCACAAGGCATGATGCCACGACGTATGGGTTGTTTGCTGTTTGATGGCCATGGGTTATTTGCTGTTTGATAGCCACATTTGGTAGGTGTTGGAACAGTGTGACACGCCAGGCAGGCCGGTGAGATAGTGAAGAGCAACTGGAGTGGTGCACCTGTCCGGCCTTTGCATAGCCCTTGCCGGGTTCACACAGCAGCCTGTCCATAGCCACCTGCCTTAAGTTCATGCATGTGTGGCGTGACCGACTGGAAGTGCGAGACCTCCTCGAGTCTGATCCTCTGGATGTGCTCCGCCACAGCGCAAATCTGCGCGCCACAAGATAGCACAGCCATGGCAAAGGTCTGGCATGACTGGTCGGGGAACAGCATGTGACTGCACTGCCGTGGGCGAGGTCTGACTTGACTTGCATTGGAAGGCTAGTAGTTTGAGAAACTCTCAAGCATTTGGAACTTGTGATTGTGGTAGGTGTGCATGCATGGTGTCCATGCGGTGCGGGCCAAAAGGCACTCCATGCGAGTATGTTGATTTCTGAGTGCATGGAGCTGGCAGATGTGGCCGGCCAGATGCCAATGGAGCCAGCCAATCAGGAGCGTTGCCTTCATTCACATGCCACACGGTGTCTTGCCAGGCGGAATACATCAATGGGACCCACTGCCACTGCAGTGGCTGTGAGCATGAAGCAAAGCCATGTGCACCATCAGAGCACAAGGTCCCTGCCACTGTTGATGGTAATATTCAGACGAAGTTGCGCTGCTCAGACTGTGCACGCCATGCTATGCACAATTCTAAATCCTGCAACATGTTGCATCGTGCTTTGCTGTGTATGGCGTGGTGAATGAAGCATGAGTGAAATGATCGAAAGCGTGTGCTTGCATGCATGCCCAAATGGAGGGCGCTTGCTTGCATGGCGCCTTGTCGCTTGCCTGGTCAATCAACTCCAGCGCTTGCATTCCCGAAGGCCATTGCTGTGGCGATACAACTTCATATTGCTGCTCGCCGGACGCACATGCGCAACTGGTAGCCGCGCCCATCCTCGCTCAGCCGCGGCCTGCGCCAGGTTACAATTTCTCAACGGGCGCTGAAAGATTGGAAATTAACATAGTGTTCATAGTGGTCTGGCTTTCATACTTCGTTGTGAACATCTCAAACCCTCGCCTGCCGGTTTCGGGTTCCGGAGCCGCCTCAACAACATCCAAACTGTGGTCAGCTTTAATATTATGCGATCGTTCTTGGTCAAACACTTGGTCTGCTTCAGGCAAGCCATGCGCTGTAGAAGATGAACTTTGGGGTCGGGACCTCCACCCAAACCTGCTGCCGTAGCCCCAGCTTGACAGTTCCTTGCTACCTGCAGCTCTCACATTGTAAAATCCTGAACAGACACAGAACCAATCGTTGCACAAGGCAATGGGGCAGGCAAGTCAGTGCTGCAGACACGAGCAGCCATGACAGCGTTTCAGATCCTTCTGCTGACCTTGGAGCCTCTGATCCAGCCCATCTCACTCTCTATCCCGCTGCCAGTGACGATTCAGCACCACAGCTAGATGGACCTTCTTCATTTCCACCAGCAAGCATGCTGGCCCCGGCCGAGCAACCATCCAATCTTGCGGAATGGAACCAAGGGCCCTTTGAACCAGAAGACATGGATGCTTGGAACACATACATGGCGGCACAACCAGCCATGGCAGCAGTGCCGTTGATGCTGTCTGGCACTTCTAACCGTTCCAAAGGGAGGAAACCATTGCGCTTGAATAGACAGGGCAAAGGCGGAGCAGCGTCCACATTACGCCTCAAGCCTCAACAGCAGCAGCAGCAGCAGCAGCAGCAGCAGCAGCAGCAGGGGCAGCCACAGCTGTCACAGCCACTGCAGCAACCACAGGAGCAGCAGACGGGCCAGCCAGTCCCACAACTGCTTCAGCAGCAGCAGCAACTATTGGCACCACATCAGCCTGCTCAACCAATCACGACCAGTAGCAGCAGCACGCCAACCCCACTGCCAAGCCAGCCCTCTCCTCCACCCACCGCCACAACCACTTTGCAGTCGCAAGGCGCAATAACCATCCCAGAGCAACCACCATTGCTCCCAGCCACACGTCCAGCTGCCCAGCCACCAAGCACAGCTGCTAGCACCCCTGATAACATAACACAAGGCAATCGTCCACAGGCAGATGCACCATCTAAAACGCAGTCGGGCATCACAATCAGCCTGTCAGAACGAGCTTCCCTGCAGGCTGCCTACCCATGGGTGTTTGACAAGACAGAGCCCTTGGAAAAGGCCGAGGATCAGGAAACAGACCTGGCCCGCCGTCTGCAGTTCGCACAGTTGGTGAGGCAGTCAAAGCAAGGGTGCATGTGTGCACTCTTTCTTTATGGCTTGAAAATTGAATCATGGCAGGGGCTAACTGCGGAGTGCAGATGGTGTGCTCGTCGAAAAGGGTGGTGGCTTTGCTAGTGTTCATGGCTTAAATTCCTTGAGCATGGCAGGTGTTTGAGCGGGGTGACAGGCACTGAACGCTGTTGTTGTTGTCGCTTGCATGGCCTTCAGTCCGGGGAGGACTGCTCAGCAGGGGGTGCTGAACGCATGAGTCGCTGCTGTGCCGGCCGACACTTGTTGGACTAAGGGGGTTTCTCAATTGAACTACGGACAGCGAATAAGGCAGGGTCATGCTGGGCTAAGGAATTGTGGTGCCATAAGGGTTATGGCCAAAGGTGGAAGGGTATGGGGTTTAAGACAACGTTGATTATTTGCTGCATTTTCCTGCCCACAGCTGTTCCACTGCTGCGTACTGCTACATGCAGATGCACCACTGTGTTTGTTCAATGGCTGTCCGTCCTGCAGTTGCGTCTCTCCCGGCCGCTCCTCATGCACTACGACATCTCCTCCCTGGCCGGTCGCCCCGCCCCCCTGGCCCGCGACCCCACCGTTGTGGAACCATCTCTCACGGCGCGCACGCAGGCGCGCATGGAAACCGCCCACCGCGCCCAACGCTTCCACCTGCCCGCTCGCCCACCCGTAGCCCTGCCTTCCGGAGCTGACACCGCTGATGGGCCTGTGACAGGGGTAGGTACTCGCATCATCAGCATCAGCATCATCAGTACCAGCATCACTCCAGTGCATCAGCATCACTGGGTCGGTGTTCTGTCCGTACGCCTGCTTTTCGCCCCGTTTTTCAAAGCTGACAGCACAACAGCTGATGCCCGACACTGGCGGGCCTATCACAGGGGTGGGCATGTGGTAGTAGGCGTTTTCAAGAGTTGTATTTAGTTGAGTCACATTCTATAATATTAGAAATTCAAGCGGACCTGGGCCGCAGAGCGTTGTAGTGGGTTGCCATGCGTTGAGTTGAGACCCAAGGTAGCGCAGGCTTCCTGGCATCCGCCATGTGAGGCTAGTGTACCTGCCGTTTGACATGTCTGTCTTACCGGGATTTCCAGGTGCCTTCACTTGGCGTGTGGTACCGCTGCTCCCATGTGCAGGCATGGGCAGGGGTTGAGGAGCAGCATGACGCTGCATGGACAAACCGCAAGCGCGACCAGGCCGCATACCTGGACTACCTGCACCAGCTGCATGCAGCCATCGTGGGGCCCACCAACATGGGCAGCACTGCGGAGAGCGACGGGCGCGTGAAGGCGTTTCCACTGGAACCTCAACTCACGTACCAGGTCAGTGATTCCTTGGGGCATCGATCATCGTGCAGAAACGGTATATTCATTTCAGAGGCTTGTCAGTAAAGGGAACACTGTGCCAGGTTGTGTTGCTTAGGGGTTTGCAGTTCATGTGCTTACATCCGGGGGTTTCCTCATCTGCTCCCTCATCCGGGTATTTCCTTATTGCTGGTGAGCCCATGGCCATGCGCAACGGGTATGTTGTATATTTGTAACACATGGCTCTGCGTTTGAAAGATCCGCTTCTTTTCTTGTGCTCGAGGGCGGCTTGATGTGTGCGTGCAATTGTTGCATAGGACGACTACTTACAGTCTTGCCCAGGCCAGATGCTTGAGGGAAAGTTCGTTGACACCACACAATTCCTGTTCCCATTCGTATGGCGCAGTACGGTATGCAGATGGGAAAGAGGCGAACGATTGACCATATGATGGCCTGAACAAGCGTTCAAAAAAAAGTGAAGTTTCCTGATCTGCCGATTCAGGTCAGCATTTGCGAGGACTGGCTTCAGCTGAACCACATGCTGGACGTTTTCAGACCGCACATGGGCCCTGCATGTCTGGCTGCAGTCTACCGTCGATTGTCAGCTTTGCTCACAGGTGCGAGCAGCCAGTAGAGTCCTTGGTGAACGGCAGTATTGGAAATCAGTGTTGGTGTTGGTGTTGGTGTTGGTGTTGGTGTTGGTGTTGGTGTTGGTGTTGGTGTTGGTGTTGGTATTAGCATTGTTTACCATTCACCGTCCTTGGCAGTCAGTATGCATGATGGGAAAGCTTGTCACAGAAGAAGGTTGTCACTGTTGGGCTGTCAGTCTAAGTAAGGATGGATCCAGCAAAAGAGTAACAAGCTAATGCTGCTACATTGAACGGCATAGAGTAATGTAGCACAGGAGGCTCAGCGGTCAGTGTCTGGAAGCATGCGCTGACCTTTGATGACGTGCCAGCCACCCATACCCGGACAACTTGTCAGAGTCCGAGAGAATGCAGTCACAGTGATTTCATTTGTCCCTGAGTTGTGAGACACACTCTTGATTCGGGAAAACAGGCACCAGAGGAACACGTTGGGCTTGCATGGCACTCACCAACCACATGTGCGTGCACAAACTGCAGGGCGACATGTGGCGGCATGGGGTGCAGGCGAACGTCTTGGTTTCTCCCGATTTTTCACCCATTTAGCACAACGAGCCACGCCACTGACCCGCCGAATGGCTCCCGAGCACTTGGGCTGGGTTGCCTACGGCGTGGCAGTAGTGGAAGGACTTGTCTCCAGAAGGCAGGGCAATAGCTTGCGGCTGCTGCCTGCTGCTTACAGCTATGGCTCTGGCATCGGCGGATTAAACGAGCATGATGGGCAGTTGGAAACTGACATGAACGGAGGAGGTCATGAAAACCCGTTACACATACGTATCAGGGCTGTGCAACAGCTCATGGCACGTGTGTGTGAGAGGGCAGAGGTCTCACTCAAACAGCAACCTGTGCAACCTCGCCGTGCTGTGCCAAACGATGAAGCACCCACCTCAAGCCCTACCGCACCACCCGTGACTTCGTCACCAGAAACTGCTGCAGACCAGCGAACCAGCACTGCAGCTGCCACCACCTCAGCTAGTCCCACCCAGCCAATGCAAACTATCAACTTACCAGCACCGTCAGTTAGGACGAATCCAGCAAAGGGTAGCAAAGCGACAGCGGCAGCTGTGGATGCGGACGGTGCTGCGCCTGCGCTGCATGACAGGAGGCGAGGAGCGGGCCAGTCAAAGCAGGGGGAAGCAACGGCAGTGACAGCAGTAACGGCCGCAGAGACAGGCACACCTGGTACTACTTGGAGTGCCACTCAGTATGCTCAGCTGGTGTGGGGTCTGGGCAGCCTGGGTTACCGGCCCAGTGAGGCGCTACTCTCAATCATTATCAGGTGTGGCACACGTGCATCACACCATACTCTCACTCATTCTCAGGTGTGGCAAAAGTGCATCACACCATACTCTCACTCATCATCTGGTATGGCACTCATGGATTTGGTAGGAAGAAAGGTCCGCCTATATGTATTTCTCATTCACAGATGCGACACAGACACAGTAGGACGGTGGGCAGTTGGCCCATGGTAGTTACAATTCAAAGTGGCCGGTGACTGCAAGCAACGGTAAGCCCATGTACAACAGCATGAAAAGTGGCACAAGCTGCCAGCTGTCCACGTTACAGAATGTAACGGGCTCAGGTGCAGCATATGATCACGTGCTTCACATGCTTTGCATGGCCACTTGATTCCCATGGCTGCTGGCTTCACATGGCCACAGGCGCATTGAGACGCGTCTGGAGCGATTCCAGGCGCCCCAGCTGTGGGGGTTCCTGTGGGGCCTGGCGAGACTGGCCTCTGCACCCGCCTTCCCTGCAATAGGGTCTGCATGGATCACACGCTATCTGGCGGCATGCACACGCACCATGCAAGTGAGTCTATACATGAAGCATGGTAAGTGCCATTTGTTGGTTCACAGTTCACTGGTCAACCGCACACACCACACTCACAGCTTGAAACCCGGTTCTTGTCCTCCTGTCAGACCTCTTCAATGACGCAATCTTTACCACTGCATTGTCGTAAGTAAGTAAGTAAGCCCTCCAATAAGATGTCACCGTACATGATGCAGCCTCATTCTTGCCCTGTGCAGGCGTTTGACGCCCAGGGTGTGGTGCACCTTATCTGGGCCCTGGCAGTGCTGCACACCTCCCCTCACGCAGCCGCTGCAGCACCCCCACGTGAGTAACCGGGCAGATCATTGTCGACACAAATTCATACTTATTTCCAGACCAAAGAGGCTCGTTTATTTCTTTCTTGTTGATGACGCTTTTGAGAGCCAAGAGCCCGACGTGTTTGGCTTGGAATGTCCTCGGCGGCGAACAGGGGTAACAAAGCTCGAGGTAGGCTAGACTTGCCAACGCCCAGCAAGAGAGAAGCACCTGTTCTTGCTACAGTAACTCTCAGCCTTGCATAACATTGGCAGTACGATGCGATTCGCATGACTGTTAGCACACTCCTTATTATGTACGTTAGATTACTAGAGATTAGATTACACGGAGTAGTTTGATTTGCGGCATTGTCTTGAATCGCAGGCGAGTGGATGCGGGCCATGTGCGGTACCATGGCCTCTCGGTTGAAGTCCATGAATGCCACACAACTGGTGGCACTGGTGGAGGCGCTCACAGTCTTAAAGTGAGTCGTTGCAGGGACGAGATTGGGTGCAAGGGCCTGGGTAATGGACAGGCAGCTAATGGGCGTTTGTTTTGTACGAGATTTGGTGAAGGGGGATGTAAATGATTAAATGGATGTTCCATTCGCCTTTTTGGACCTTACCAGGTGGCAGTTTCAGGCTTACAGTTGATTTTTTGCATTGTTTCTAGTTTGGAGCAGTACGGTTGGTGCTGGGGCGAGGTACCCGCACATAGAAGGGACAAGATACGAGGTTGGATGAAAGGGCGAGACCTTTCTCTATTTTGGTGGGAGGAGACAGTTGGCGCTGTGATTACATGCGGTGCGCACACGTGCAAAGGGTGGTGGAGGCTCTCTCAGTGTCAGAGTGAGCCTCCGTGACCTTCCCCCTGACATTGGGCCGCCCACGTTAGTCAAGGGCGGTAATTGGCAGCTCCTGTGCGAATTTAACTGAATTGCGACATCAGTTTGGGAATTATTTGCTGGATCAGTCATTGAAGAGCGACTGCCAGGACAGGGGGAATTGATAAGGAGATGAATCAGCTGCAGTCGACAGTGGGTCGACAGGACGTTAAGCGACCACTTTTCCTGAGCTTGATTGCTCTCTGCATTGCCACTGTTGCTCACCGACAATCAACTTGAACACTACCGTTGTGCGCAAAGTACACGTATACATGCGACCACCCCATTGTCCCTGGTGTGGTGATGCTGCATGCAGCTACGTGCCCAGGCCCGAGATTGCAGGCGCCCTGTTGGGCCAGGCGCGCCGCACCATGCATGCATGTACCGGGGAGGAGCTGACCACACTGATCAGGGCACTGGCAACGCTACCCAGGTGGGGCACGTGACGTGAGAAATGGGCCTTGCAGGTCTTCAAAACGTTGGACATGCTCGCTTCCTTGTGCTGTGCCCGGGTTGAGTTGTTGTTGGTTGCATTTTGGGCTGTGAGCACTGCCCAAGGCACCACTGCCCAGGAACAAAGATCATGCCTTGGATTTGGGTTGCCTGCTGCAACTGACATAGCTGTCAAGCAGAGCATGCCTTGCAAGCTACTCGTTTCTCCTCTGTTGCCAAATGTACTTTTACTATACTGGCTCTACTCTTCCCAAGTCTCTCCACAAATACGGGCTACGTTTTTGTTATACGGGCTACGTTTCTGGATGGCAGCGAAAACGAAAGGGCACGCCTTGATTCACATGCCGCTCTCCACGAATAGTTACATGGCCCTCCACCCACGGGGGATATTTCCTGTCTGGGGCTGATTGTCACTGCAGGTGGGAGCCTGGGCGTCAGTTCCTGTACGACTATGTGTTCAACATCAGCCGCAGAGTGGCAGCAATGACGCCCACACAGGCAGCAGGAATATGCTGGGCCTTTGCGAGGTGCGGCAAGGAACCACACATTTGACAAATACTGAAAGTTGCACCAAAACGATAACTTATACCACTGTAGTTCATAGTGGGGGGGGGGGATCACACCTAGTTGACCCATCATTGGCTGACCTGCTATCGTTTGCATGGGTGAGCCAAAGCTTTGGATGAAGCAAATACCGTGTAACACTGATGGCGATGATGGTGCATGTCAGGGCGGATTGACGGCAGGCCATGTCACATCGCAACACGGCTCACAGTGCACCACGTCTATCATTGCAGGCTGGGCTACATGCCTGTCCCGGACATATGGCGGGCAATGCTGCGCCGGGTTGCTGCTCAGGGCTTCGCCCATGCATCTGCCACTGACCTTTCACAGGTGGGAAATAACGAATCCAGATCTGAGACGGTTAATAGTTGTAGCAGCTTGCCACTGTAGTAGCTTGCCACTGTAATAGCTTGCCACTGTAATAGCAGGCCACTGTAAAGCAGGCCGCTGTCATAGCAGGCCGTGGCCTATGCCTGGCACTAAACATGGCTCACAGGCTGCAACTCACTACTTCACCAAGTACAGTATGTGTCTGCACAATAGTATTAGCCCGTGTAAATCCCGGTGTTCAACCCTGAAGGTACCTCAAAACTCTCCTTCCGCTTTGCTTGTGGGGCCAGCAGGAGGGGAGGGTTTAGCCGGGTGCTCATCGCTTAGACTGATGGTCTGAAGCACCTCAAGCTGCCAAGCCGCAGTATTGAAGATGTTGTGCGTGATGCCATTGTTTACATGCTCCAGGAAGATTGGGTATCGGTAGCAGGACTGTAAGCAGGCCACAGAGACAAGCCTTTTGAGACTGTTGTTTTCATGTGCTTGATTCAGGCCATTTGGGCGTGCTCCCAGCTCCGGGCCCGGGACACCCTTCAAGGACTGTGGGTGGAACATGCCACACCAGTCCCAGCCCTTCTCACAAGCATGAGCCCACCACCAGCCACACAGATTCCTGTCACAACCGTACAAGCTTCAGAAGCATCACCAGGAAACGCTCCGCAGCAATTGCATCAAAAAGCAGGGCAGCCGGCCAGTCAAGGCGTCCAGCCAGCCAGTCACAGCAGCCAGCCAGTCAGTCAAGGCGGCCAGCCGGTCAGTCAAGGCGGCAGCTATCGCACGGTCGGCCTGTCCCCACAGCGAGCCACCACTGAGCCCCAGAGGCAGTTGTGGGTGGATGGCTGGGTGCTGGCTGCTACCCGCACCGCGGTGTCGTTCAGTGCGCCGGATGTGGCCAACAGCTTGTGGGCCCTGGCGCAGCTAGGTACGTGAACGGCAGGCGTTGAGTAGCACTGAAAGGCGATCCTTGAGTAGCGCTGACAGGCGGTCCTTGAGTAGCACTGAAAGGCGATCCTTGAGCAGCACTGAAAGGCGATCCTTGAGTGGCACTGAAAGGCGATCCTTGAGTGGCACTGAAAGGCGA
>QAXH01006638.1:1825-16343 GCA_004335635.1 Chloromonas sp. AAM2 | reverse complement strand
CAGTTAAGGAGTTGAACAAGGGAGGATGTAGGCAGATATGGTGCCGGGGTGCTGGGACCAGGTAAGGAGTTGAGCAGGGCACCATGGGGGGGAGGGGGAGTCAGATATGGTGTAAGGGTGCTGGGATTAGACCAGGGCTAGATATGTAGGGTTCATTGTATACAGGGCTCTGTGTGTATAGGTCTCCCTGTGTAAGCAGGTTTGCCGGGTGATGAGTTTTGCAATCCCTGTTATCACTCTTCTGTTTGCATGTTCAGACGCTCAAGCTGTGGGACCCCCGGTCCATGCAGCCGCTGGTTAAGGCCGTGCCCTTACCCGGGCGCGTGTTCGCCATGTCAGCGTCAAGTGACCATCTCGTGGTGGCAACGTCAAAGCGACTAGTGCTCATCTATGACGTGCGCAAGTGAGGCAATGGGGGGCAATAGCACGCCAGGGCCAGAATCTTCACTGATTCCTTCTATCAAATGCGTAAATGAGGCAATGGGAGGCGATAGCACGCCAGTGGCAGGCTAAGCTAAGCACTAGCATTAAGGGACGATGCCTTGGATGGAATATGACAAAGCAGCAGGGGCTGACACCTTGGCCAAAGCGGCTAGGGTGGAATCCTTAAGTGTGCAAGTGAGACATTGGGGCACTAGCCGAATTAATTGAACACAAGCCAGGTAGGGTTGGCGATCAGGGCCACTAGCATGCCAACGAGGGCAGCCAACAAAGACAGGAGGCTGGTTACGATTGCCTATGCCTGCTAGTTGCCTATTGCCTTATCGCTAGTTGCACTGCATTGCCACACTGTGTATTGACCTGTTTGCAAATTTCGTCACAATGGTTTCGCAGGCTTGAGTTTGGCCAGCCCGAGCAGCAGCGTGAGTCCTCTCTCAAATATATGACGCGTTGTGTGGCTGCCTACCCTGATGGAAGGGGATATGCACTGGGCAGTGTGGAGGGGAGAGTGGCCATGGAGCTGTATGACACATCGCCAGAGGTGCAGGCGGCCAAGTATGCATTCAAGGTACGAAAAAGGTGGCGGTCTCTACTAACTCCTAACACTTCAAGCGTGGTCGTTAGTGATGAGCAGCACTTAATGTGTGACACGTGCACCTGCCTTGCCTATGTTCTGCCTTGTCTTGTGTATGTGAGAGGCTTTCATGGCCATGAGAGGTGGAGGCATGTGTATGGATGAATCTGATATCTTTTCACCTCTGCCTTTGCTGTGTCATTGACATACTGATTTGTAGTAGGTCAGTGGCTTCTGACACTTGAGGTGATTACCGCAGGTCAAAGCGGCAGCCCACAGCAGGTTTCAGTGGCTGAACACTTCCTTTGAAATTCATCAATTCCAACTCTGTTGCCACCAGCATCTTGCTTGAAACGCATTCAAGACTTTGCCGTTGCATGCTGCATTTTCCATAACCAGCACCTGTCTGTGGTCTTGCTGTTGTGCGATGCAGTGTCATCGTCGGCCGGGTGATGACGGTCGTGAGGTTATCCATCCGATTCACGCCATCGCCTACCAGCAACAGTACGGCACCTTTGCCACGGGAGGAGGAGACGGGGTGGTAAACTTCTGGGACGGGGACAACAAGAAGCGGCTATTCCAGATAGCAAGGTAATGGCACCTTACTACTAATGTAGCGACAAAAACGTCAGGTCTGATGTGTGTTTGCTTTACGGGATTGCAAAATGATTAGGGTTCAGAGCTGGACCATTCGTTACATACAGATTTGTTGCCAGTGCCTGATTTTAGGGTGGGTGCGTGGGAGAAAAGAACGGACAAGGCGTTTGGTCATGTGTGGCTTTCTGGATGATCGCTACACCACAGGTGCCCCTCACCTATCTTCGTTGCTGCACGTTTCTCGAACCCCGCTTTCCTTATCCGTTGTCATTTCCCTTTCCTGCCTTGCACCTGACTGGCAGGTACCCCACAAGCGTGGCGGCGCTAGCGTTTAGCCCGGATGGCCAACAACTAGCTGTGGCATCAAGCTACTGCTGGGAAGAGGTGAGAAGGCAAAGACTTCTAGAGCACAAGGTCTATCTATTGGACGTATCAGAAAGGAAAAAGGCGTTGTCCACCGCCCTGTCGCATGTGCTTCTGCACACCTGAGCAATCCAAGGCGACCAGTATTTGTTTTCCTGTTGTCCATGATGAAGCCTCGGACCTGGTTGAGTTTTAGCAACAAACACTGCACTTGCCTCGTTTTGCGTTCTTGCCCAGGGTAGGCCTGCCTCATTCCATTCCCTGTGCCAGCTTCCCTGGTGTGCACTGGTACATACATCATCATCATCGTCATCATCATCATCATCATCATCATCATCATTACATGGCTTTTCGTGGTTGAACCCACGGTACTGCAGCAGACACAATATCTCTCCAAGAATTACGCGCCTGACAATCGTTAAGCCAAGAAAGGTCACTGGTAGCAGGGTGCAAAGTACGAATGTCATCACTGGCAACACGGTTCCAAGTCGAGAGTCTGCCTCTCTTTGCTACAGCCTGCTGGCCTCTGGGGCTGGAACAGTTGCTGGTACATACAGCCAGTGTGCTATTGAGAGCATCTACAAGCAATATGTACCCTCATGCTGTTGTACTGTTTCCAGTACGTGATCTCGCCTTTCAGTCTACTGTAGGTATTCAGCTGGGCTACTTGTAACAGGCATGTTCTTCTACCACTCATTTGCAGGGCGAGAAGGAACGGCCTGCGCCCGCCATTTTCCTACGGCCTGTGGCGGATGCCGAGATTCGGCCCAAGGCACGGCCTCCGCCGGCCTAGGCCCACAGCTCATTAGGGACAACACACAGGTTGTACTGCAGGTTGTACGGTGACGGGCACTGTGGCGCAGAGACACGATGTTGACCAGGGGAAATCCCCTCAGCCCAAGCCCGCAGCTTGCAGTAGAGCGATCTGGGCACCTATGGAATTATCATGAAGATGTCAAAGCAGGCGTCTGCACATGCATTGAGCGCAAATGCTAGCAAGCCATGCAGGAGACGAGGCTGGACACCGTCCTGACCAACCCTGGTATGATTCGCATGGTCGAGGCACAAGCACCATCCAACATCACCTAATCATCTCTAGCAATGCCACTTGACCGAGTTGTCTGTACTTCACCCGGCTAGCAAGGTCAATGGCCAAGTGGCTTCAGCAGATCTAGCGGGTACTTGTTCTCTCGGATGTTTACAACGTACGTGGGGTGCATGTGCATCGTTAAGGCAAGGTTATGATGTGTGAACAGGCATTGCCGGCTACCACCACCTGTCAGTGACTTCTTATGCAACCACACATTCTGCTTTGCCTGCCAGACACCTCCAGCGTTAGAACTCTGAGTTTTGCCAACGCATCTTCCATGCAAGCCATGTAAGAAAGCGGCCGGGGGGAAAAAGGCCAGTTCTGGGACAATTCCTGCGAGGTATCCAGTTCCACTGTGAGCTTTAAAGTGGAAACCCGAGAGGGCGTGTACTCTGTGTGTGTGTGTGTGTGTGTGTGTGTGTGTGTGTGTGCAGTCTGGCGTGTGTGGTGTTGGTAAATGGCACAGTGGCACTTTCGGCTTTTGACATGACAATACTTCAATGTCAAACTGTGCAGAAGCTGGCTCGGGTCCTAAGGCGGAGTCGCACCAACATGTACAAGAGCGGACAAGAGCTCTTTTTTTTGAGTGCGCCAGGTCTGCTTGTGTATCAAAGAGTTCCGAATCTCTGGACAGGTCTGGGTAGGTTTGCAAGTTGTGTGACATCCTGTTCTGAATCTCTGGAAATCTACTACCACTTCTTACTCAAATCCAACCTCACGACAATCCTGAAAATACTAGTTCCACAGAGACCTCATAACTGTGTCACACAGAAACTGTCCCGGAACTGGCAAACTTCTTTTTTTTGGGCAAAAGAATGTGACTGAACAGCTCTCTTTGGGCTTCCTTGAACCCCTTTTGCTTGTCAAGCAAGGAGAACCGCACGCATGGGAACCTTTTGGGCATCAGATGCAGATTGCTTTCAACCAAGGGAATTGTTGCTGTGCATTGCCATCACGATACCTTACATTGTGAGAGCGCAACCACTGGCATATGTGCTGGCACGTCACTGGCATGTCACTGTGAAGGGAAATCCCGCCGAGACAGCAAAATCCGCCGAGACAGCAGAGATATCGTGTGCCTGCCTGGAGTTCATTCACAATTTCACCTTCAATCCTGGATCTGTTATCATCGCCTTCTAGGCCCTAGCTTCCTTATGCTCCATGCGTGTTGCAGTCCTCATCTGGCCAGCGTGTTGCAGGGTCAGCCATTCAGCAGGCCATCCACGTTGCGACCTTGTATAATAGTGGTCTTTGTGGTAGTTGTGTATCAGGAAAACAATACCATCACCAGCACTACCACCATGAGATTGCTGAAAACTTTGACCGGCTGTTCCAAATTTTGAATGACGAAACAGATCAAACCGAGGACGTTTTCTGAGGTGCGTTCTGTCCTCACCTATTCTAAACCAATGGCTGTGCCAGTGAACAAGCGCGTGTACTTACGGACATGTTTCCGAATTACAGCCTTGTCGAAACTACCGGAACAACCAGTGGGTGCACCGGCACAATGGTGTTTTAGACAGGAGCGGCCAAGAGCCAGGAACAGATGGGAGCGTGCGCTTCAGCGCCACTGGTGAGTGCAGGGTGGTGCTCATCGCTCTGCAGAAGACCTTTCCGGTTAGGGCAATTTTCACGCTTTTCACAAATTTCGCGCATGTTCTGTTCATGGTTGCAGACACATATTTGCAAGGACCTTCACGCAGACAAGCCTCGGACAGCAAACAACGCAGCGGACAACACAACACAGCACAACCCTAACGCCAGGCCCGAATCCTGCAGCGCGTACCTGCAGCTTACCCATTCTAATGATAGACCTCCAACTAGCCTGGCCTTCTGCCAAGGACAGATTTTGCTGGCCAAGCTTGGGGTGTTATCCCGCAGCCCCGAAACCGCATTCCTTGGGGTGTTATCCCGCAGCCCAGATTGTGCGCAGTTGCTGGAAGTGCACAGCGATGCTCAGTACCTGGAATGCTTGCATGCACTTGCCACCGCCTCGGCCCCGGCCGGGCACCCCAGCATGCAACGGCCCTCTCTCATGGGCACGGCCTTGGTGGGCATGGTGACAGCCTTGCAGCAACAGCTGGAACTCAACGCCAACATCCAGCACGGCGAGGGATTGATAGTTTCTAGTAGCAAGCCGTGGCCCACCAGGCCGCATGCCCAGCTCCGCATTTCCATGCGCATCCAACCACACAATGCAGCAGGCTGGGTGCTCTGCATTGAGCACGAGCTGCTGCTGCCAGTGGCGCCGTCCTCGAGCCTTCAACATCCGTTGGAGCCACTGCAGCCATTTGCGAGCAGCGCGTTGCCTCACACCAGGAATGGCCCATGCACACCACAGGCTAGACTGACAGCTGCTGGCACAGTCCAGCCTACTGATCCGAGCTTGGTCAATGTTCTGGGGTGTGATGGTTCGCATGCTGTCACTGAACGTGCCGTGCTCATGGCAACCGAGGCACCCTGGTTGATCACATTGCTGTCTCTGAAGGTGGGTGTGTTTGCATTGAAAGTAACGGCAGTGCGGAGGGAAGTCTTTGCATATACGTGGGTGACTTAAAGGCAGGTTGGCCGGTAACGGTTGGTCGTCGCTATGGTGTTCAACCAATTGATGTCCAGAAGGCCTTGTACAGGTGCCAAGAAATTATTGCCCTGCTGAACAGCATGCCACAATTAATTCAGCTTTGCGGGTCTGAACGTTTCTATTGGTTTCCATGAGGATTCTGCACAGCATGTACGCCGCTTTGTACTTGCCGACTGGTCATGCCGCTGAACAACTGGCACAATTGTGTCTCACACGTCATACCCATCCTCTCCTGGCTCGGCATGTGCCTGGACGGTTGAAGGTGGGCATGAGGCAGTACTAGCCAGGCGAAGCCATGATCGAGTGATGTTCTTGTGCCTGCTGGCGTGCAGGATGGTGCAATCCTAGCCCAGAACCAAGCCTCAGTTGGCTATTTTGGACGGCAACTGCCACACATTGCTGGTGATGGCATTGGGATGGAAACAGGTGGCTGCAGCAGTGATAGCATCAGCACTTCCATCCATGCCGTTGTACAGCTGTTGTTGCTTCTGGATGATGCTGGGCTGGAGACCACAGGCGAAGTGGATGGCCCAGCAGGACTCTTGCACAGCGTGTTGCAGGGCCAGCCATGGAGCAAGGTCATCAAGGTGGGCACATGGGCAGTGACATCAACAGCAGGAAGGAGACTGAATCAAGGCATAAGGACAACGCATACATGGGCGTGTGCCACCAGGTGGTGGACTGGACAGTGGCATGGACAGTGTCGTGGTGCAACAGCTTGGTACGCAGAATTAACGTCACTTGCATTAGGCTCATGAGTTTAATTTTAGCACAAGAAGGAAAGACAGAGCCAAGAGTTTAAGCCATGCCACGAATATCATGCGCATGGCAAGAACTTCGCGTTGTCAGCTGTGACCCAGAACCACAGCCATTTATTTGTGTGTGCTGCAGGTGCCGGCCACGCTCTGTGTGCCAGCCATGCAGCCTATGATCGGAGGAACAGAATGCACGCTTGACAAGCCTTCAAGGGATCGCAGCAGTGCGTGGGAAGGTCCAGGTCCGTTATCCTCAGCACGCCCAAGTGCGCATGCGTCAGCACACCGCAATTGTGCACCGGATTCAGCCTCTTCACCAGTTCCCATAATCGCCAGCACCTCTTCTGCCGACGCGCTTGCGCCGCACCCAGTTAGCACAGCACGGCAGGGAAGTCTGACTACCGCATTGCTTTACAGCTTGGGCGAGGCGGTATCAGGTGCTGGCAGCCAGTCTGCGAATGCACCCGCTGAGCGGTCGACCGCTGGTGGGCAGACAACGATCAAGGGCCTGAATCCCGACCCTTTTGCGTGCCATGCTTCAGAGCGCTCGTTGAGTGCAACGCAGCCTGCGGCATCTGTCGCAAGGGAATACTCAGATCATCTGCAGGGCAGCATGGATAGTCCATCTGGAACATGCAGGCTGATGCGCAAATGCCTCTCCAAGCGCGCAGCGTCACTTGCGAATTCGCTGCAAGTCAGCCAGTCGGTCACTGGCAGGCAAGCAACTTTCGCGCGCATATCCGGCTTGCAGCATCTCGGTGACGCTGGCACTGTCCCGCGTACAGCATCCATGACACACATTCGTCAGCATGGCGCTGCAAGCACCCTGCAGCCATTTTTCAGGCCGCAAATGCGCACAACAGTCAACGGGTGCCTGGCGCGCTCCAAGTTCAGTTCGATGTCAACGCCATGTTTGAGCCAGCTGGTCTGCAACGCCACGCCCGATTGGGCGTTCAGCAATGCTGTACCCGAGTCCAACAGCAACGATACAACAGTGAGTTAGGCGTACAAGCAAGACACTCAAGCTGACTTGCCTGGCGACCATGCAAGACTTGCTTTCGAGTGGAAAGATGCTGATGCATGCAGAATTGTCCCATGCATGAGTTGGGTGGTTTGACACTTGATGTCGTGTCAGCTATCAAGGTCGGAGCAGGATTGCTAACGAATCGCTAACTTCAGACGCTTGCTGACGTTTGCTCGCTGTCGAGCTCTTGTGCATTTGAGCCGTCACATCTATGAACGCATTTCCCGTTCGTCACATGCATTCAGACTGTATCTGACTTTCTTGTTTACTTGTGCACAACTCTTGGATGTGCAGAGCAACGATGGCGCAAGCCGGTTGGAACGATCTCGACTACAGTTGCAGCAATTGGCTCCTGGCGGGAATAACAGCTTTGTCGATCGTCTCGGCATCCTCAACGTCACTGCTGCTTCCTCTGGCGGCCTGTCTTCCCGCGGTCCTGGCAGTGAGATTGGCGGCAGTGGCCAGTCTCGCGTGCTGCAGCATCGGCTCAGAAGTCAGACCTACACACAGCCTCGTGTAGATTGCATTCTAGACGTCATTGCACAGCGCAACACCCACAGCAGCATGTGTGTCGGAGATGGTAAGTGTGGGACAGGCCGCCTATCATTCCACAGCACACATTTGCTCAAGAAAAGCCTAGACATGCCTCACAGGCATGTAGCGTATGGCAGTCAATTTTCTGCAGGAGAGGGGTGCAGATCTCATTACGTTGAGGCACACCCTGTGAGTGCGCTGTCAGCCTTCCTAGTGTCTGAGGCAGCAAACCAAAAGGATGATGACAGCGGCACTGCAGTTGACAGCCACCTAGTGCAAACCACAGACGTTGATGAGATGCCCGCACAGGACCCACCACTTGTATGCAGCGACAGCCAATGCTTCGGTGCATACCCTGCAGCACGGCATTCACAGTACATGCAGCGGTCGAGCCTGGAGCGCAAACTGATCAGTACAGGCAGCTGTATCAGAACAGCTGAAGGCCTGCACACTGGATGGCATGAAATCCGGCCGCCTGCAGGCATGCATGGGCGGCCTGTACCAGCTGCGAGACAGTCATTTGGTGCTACCGAAATCGAGGCTTGTGCGGCATGTGGCCCAGAGTCTTCCAATGCAAATGCACAGTTGGCTGAGCTTCAGCAACAACACATGTCCAACGGCCATGCAACAGCACGTGAAAGCGAGGAGGAGCACGGTATGAGCGAGCAACAACGAGCAGCTGAGGCTGGACACGCTGGTCAGCTAGACATGCAGTTGCCAACACGCATTCAACCGTCGATCCCTTCACCGCCAATGCCTCAGCAACCATCAGTGGCGGTCGATGATGGCAGGCCATGCAACGGGTACTGCATAGCGTCGTCCGCTGCACAGTTGGCCGAGGTGGAAGCGCAGCTGCTGGATGGGCCTTGGTGCTGGCATGAGGTCTTCCTCAAGCGAGTGGTGGACCCAACCACCGGCAGGTGGGCACAGGACCAGGCTGTCGACTGCCAATTCATAGGACATAAGCAGGCTTTTCCCTCCTGTGCAACACACACTTGTAGCAAATGCAGACATTCTTCAACACGCTGGCCAGAGATTGCACGTGTGGGAGCAGTCCGCAACGGCTTGATGAGCAGACAGTTCGCAATACACCAAGCCAAACAGCAGTTGTTGTGAGCAACAGAATGTTTCGTGTTGGCTGTGTTGGCCTGCTAACCAGCACTGTTGTGCATCATGCACCCCTTTCTTCCTTATCCTGTCTGCAGTCTAGTGAATCACGAGCTGCCAAACGCTTCATGCCACTGTGCGATTTGGCACTGCATGCTCTGTTTTTCAGGTCCGCTCTTTTGATCGTTCAGCGCAACGTGAGTGAGCGTGCACAGCTCGAGGCACAGCTGGGCGAGCTCAGCGAAGCGCAGCTGGGCCTGCTCAGCCAGATCTTCCCGCGCTATGTGATCGAGCAGCTGGGAGTGGATGGGGGGCTCACGGTGGCAAACCTGGCGCAGGCGGCCCGCAGCCACCCCTGCGCCACACTGCTGTTTATGGGTGGGTAGAGGCTCAAGAAGGACCGGCTGCTGAAATAATAAGTGCTGCCTTGCAGACGTTGTGAAGAAGCTCTTTCACGAGGTTGTGGCTGCTTTGCTCCATGCTACCGGACGCTTGGATAACTAGCATCCGTGCTAGTGAGTCGGCTAGTGATACCAGGCCAGTGCCTTCTCGATGACAGAACAGAATTGTTCAAGGAAGCGTTGCACCTTGCTTTCCCTGCAGACCTTGTCGGCTTCACTCGCATGTCCCAGACCATGTCGGCAGAGGACGTCATCACCTTCATCAACAACATGTTCAGCACCTTCGATCTCCTGGTGGAGAAACACGGGGTGCACAAGGTGAGGACGTGGGTGACACGTGGGCTGGGCCTGTCAGTCACCTGCTGAGGGATCGTGCGAGACTTCATGCGGTTTTACCACGGCTACCACATGACCTCACTTGCGTTGATGATATGCTACATTCAATGTCATGTCCCTGCAGTTCTGTGCACACGCTGTTGAAGATAGCAGTCAGCTTCTCTGAGCTGCTTGGTCGTATTGTTGTACTTGCAAATCGGTCACTGCCATGTCGCATTATCAGCTCAACTCATCACAGTGCCATGCTTGTGTGCATTCAGATCGACATGCTGGGAGACGCCTTGGTGATCGGAGCAGGTGTGCTGGTGCCGGACGCTGATGGTTTCAACGTCGTTGATGATCACCACACTGCAGAGGACAACGCAGCACGTGTGTTTGCTTGCGCCAAGGACATGATACGAGTGGCAGCGCAGGTGCGACCTGTCATACAAGTGTGCCTAGCCGGTGAATGTGCAGCCACGCGGTGCTGATGCGAGGACGCGGTGTCGAGTTCAAAGTGATTTTGTGGCAGCATTTGAAGGCAACTGATGCGCAGCACCTTACAACTGGAGCACTGACTGCATGCAGATGCGCCTTCCTGGCTCGAAAGAACGTGTCCAGATTCGTGTGGGCATTCACTCAGGACCTTGTGTCAGTGGACTGATCGGGCTGAGGCTGCCAAAGTAAGTTTGCGACTCATGTCCAAGGCCTCCCTGCAGTTGCTTGACCAGCACGTCTTGGAGCGGCCAAGGCAGGGCCAGCGATTGACTGTCGTGCCGCCATTTGCACAAACCTCGCTTCGGCACGTGACTCCTGCGTCGATGAATGGCCTGTCCGTCGCTCTCTTGTTCCGAGATGGCCTGCTTACAACTCTGGCCCCTGTTGCCTGTTCAAACTCTGGCCCCTGTTGCCTGTTCAAACTCTTGCCTGCAGGTGGACTGTTCTGGGCGACTCCGTCAACACTGCAGCCCGTATGGAGCAGACGTGCGTCCCGGGCAAAGTGCAGGTGTCTGCCGCCACACGCGCCCTGCTGCCAAACTCAGAACTGCTGCATCCCACCGGTGGCGTGATGTGCAAGGGCAAGGGCGTTATGGAGACGTTTCTCTGGGAACCACCGGCGGACTGGGTCGACGAGCCACCCCTTCACCCCGCATTCTTCACACACCCCAGCCTGTGCGTGTCTGCCACAATTGGCGCGACTATGGGTCTAGCCTTCACAACACATGGACCGCCTCCGCCCACTGGATTGTTCAACCTAGGACGGATCCCAGAAGTGCAGTCGACTTCGACAGCGCTGTTGCCGGGACTGCCTGCTAACGACTGCTCTGCTGACTCGTCGCATCATTTCACGGATTTGCATCAGAGTCGCAGCAACAACAGGCTAGACGTCACCAGCAACGCCTTCTACACTACGTCATTGACAAGCACCCACATAAGGAATCTGCTGACGGCACGTAGACCAAGCGAGGACGCATCAGGCCATTTGACCCGCCGTGCCAGCGACATGCTGCTGCAGCCATGCACCCCAAAAGCGAAGGGCAGCGGCAGCATGTGCACTTGGGCTGACGATGGTCTCAATGTAAGTCTGAACAGCCTAGCGTCTCTCAAGCTCCACCCTTCATCTCCGACATCTTTGGTGAAGGTGCTCTGTCAGGCACGTGCTGGCCTAGCCACAGTCACACGGACAACCACCTCACCGACAGGCGGTGTTCAAGGCACCTGCAAAAGGCCACGCCGTGCAACGACTCTGTCGACTGAAACGGCCAGTACTGCACGTGCTGAATGGTCAGACCCAATGCCACGACTCAGTGGTGCAAAAAGCATGGAATTGGTTGGCCAGAAGCTTGCCTAATGATGTAGTATGCAATATGACGGGAAACCCTAGCACCAGAAATGCTATTCAGGAAATAACGATTAAGGCAGCAGCAACGCTAGTAAGGGCAAATTCACCAACGACCATGGAATCAAAAGAGCTCCATGCGGTGGTATACAAAGCGTCTATGGAAGGGACAAGCACTGATATTTGAAGTAAGCTAAATTGTACCAGAGACTTCGGTGGCACAGCAGCACAGGAGGTACCGCTGCATCTTCTCAATGTACCTGCTTTTCGGCTGGCTCTCACCAACTAGGTTTGCTAGAGACGTGTTACTTTCAGCCAGGCAGCAGAGCACTGTTGTCTGAGCATGAGCCTGGGCGGTGCGAGTTGCCATTGCTTCGCCAGCAGAGCTCATAAGCTGTGTCATGCGACTTGCTGTTGCATGGTAATGATCCCGTGCATGAGCTTGTTGATGTGCCTGCATGACTGGCTGAGATGCTGACGCAGGACAGTGTGTGCCAGTGAATGTCTGTTTGTGCCAGCCAGCATGTCATCCCCCCACCAAGTGAAGGCTTGGTGCAAAGACTTCTGATTTGTCCAAAAGGAAAGCAGCAGCACCGGGGAAAAGGGCAGAAATGCATTCATGCAAGCTAATTCTGATGACATTGCAAAGACAAGGTATAGAACGGTGAGCCCATCCGTGGTGTGATTTGTTGTGAATTGCAAAGCTGATGTGTCTTGCTTTATTATCCGCCTTGCTGTGACCGCCATGCCTGCTTTGGTGGCCTCGCTTGCTTTGTTTGCTTTCTCAGAGTGTGTCAGGGCAACCGTGATGGCTTCCCTGGTAAATGCATGTAGAGTGGGGTGTCGTTTGAGCAACGGTTTGCTTGCAGGATTTGTTCGTGAGCATCCGGCAAAAGTGACTGGTGACTGGTGTACTGGTTGCGCAAGGCAGCTAACTAACCAGTGGCTGAACTGATGCGTGATGAGCAGCCAATTTGAGACCTGCCGACTTACAATGTAGTTGTTGTAGTTCGTTCACAGAACACATGTGCTTGTTGTAGTTTGTTCACAGAGCGGACGTAGCAGCAGTTCACCCTTGATTTGTACAGTACAAACTCTTCATTGGTTTTCAGTCGTTGATTTCTGCAGTCCTCATTGGGTTCAAGTTGTCTGCAAGCTGGAGCTTGTGCTCAGCGATTGCTCAACGACCTGATGTATTTTCTACAGCACTGAACGTCCTAGAGTTGGTCTGACACAAGTAGCTTGGACGACTGGGCAGGTTGGCAGGAGTGACATCTTTCTTTATACAATGTGGTTTGACTGTATGATTTGACCGCCGCTGTTCGGTGGTAATGTATTGCTGGTATAAACCATTTCAAGTTGGTTAAAGCTGTGTTGCTTGGTATTGTATCGTTTGTTCACACATCTTTCACGTGTGATGATCACATTGTTGATCTCACGTATTAAAATAATCTCTTAAATGGCAGCTACAGCAGAGACTGTTCTCAGAGTTTGACATGCGTATCAAGAGAGGTTTGGCCAAAGGCTGAAAGTGATGAGAGAAATGCATTTCTAGCAACCATAACAAGTACTGCTCTTTTGGTTGCTTCTTCCTTTGGTTGCTGTACATAATTAAGGTCTCAGTCTTCAAGCACGACTTTGCTTTCCCGTCCATTGCTTGCTGTACTGCCGCGAAAAAAAACGTTCGCCAGTTCTGTGACAGTTCCTGTGTGACTTTGCGTCACTGTTGTTGAGGCAGAGCAAGCGCTGAATCGCGGAGCGTCATGATTCCCTTCACTTGTAGGTTGGACGGGTGCGAGTCCCCCCCTTCTTGTGATGACCATGCACCGTGGCTGTACATAAGCAAGGTCTCATTCTTCGAGCACGACATTCTGATCCACCGACCACCTCGGCGGTGCATGTGTTCGTCGCGGTTGTGCATGTGAGATGGCTGGATACAGCTCAGGTTGAGATTCAAGGCCAGTTGCTTGCGGCTTGATAGCATTCGCTTGGTCCACGCGTTCGCGCTCGGTGGATGCGGGTGGCGCGTACTGCAATTTCCGATACATAGCACAGGCTTGCTCGGAGTTGTATACTTATTTCAGTGGAGGCAATTCGCGTGTTTCTGCAAGCCAGCCATGTACGCGCAGGGCCTAGTGGAGCATGTCCGTCATTTCCGCTAGCCAGGCAGCATACATGAGGCAGTGCAGCAAGAATAGAGGCTGAGAAGACGATTGCAGTAGGGCTCTTGATCAAGCTTTAGTGTGGATCCTTAACTATGGGCCATTTGCACCAGCTCAGGAGCACCTGCTTCACGTGTTTGACACATCATGTTCACGATGCATCCTGCATGCATGATGCAGCTCTCAACCGATGAGTCGACGTGAACGTCTTATACACGGTGAAACAACAACCGTGTGGTGAACTTTGGCAGAGACGTGTGCTGTATTCGTTTTGTGGATGCAATTAGCCTGACATGTTGAGATATGACATCTGAGAGACGATGAACATTGAACCAAATGCCAGGCCATTTTGGGTCTAACGAGGTTTGCGGACAGGATAGCACCTTGAGGTGTGGCCACCACCATTACTATCAAGGTGTGCTCAATCTCCTTCACTTGTAAATTGGACGGGTAGAAGTCCCTCCCTTCTTGTGAGAGAGTACCCCAGCGAGACAGCAGAGGCTGGCGGGCCCTGTGTGACACTCCCACTGGAAGCACTACCAACACTCTCTTGTGACGCTGTACTGAGGGCATGTCCCTTAGCGGGAAGGCGTGAGGCAGAGAAGGGATGCTACAGGACTGCCGAGTTGACACTGGAAAAATGAAGTCTTACAGATCACATGTATATATGTATTTACACCAGGGAAGCCGTCAGAGGACACGGAACGGGATGGGCACCGCCCTGGCCTACCCTG
>QAXH01006635.1:31773-50426 GCA_004335635.1 Chloromonas sp. AAM2 | reverse complement strand
CACCCCTCATACGACATCATGATTGTTAGCCATATCGTCGACATGATACTGCAAGCTACTTCTCATCCATGTTTGGTGAATTGAATGGGCCAACTGCTGCTACAGGGACATGAAGCACGAGGGGTAAGAGTGACAATTGATAGGGATAAGAGTAACAATCTATTTCTTTTTGCGCTGGCTTCGGCCAACAGGCCTAAGAAAGCGGCGTACCACAAGCAAAATGAATCCAACGTTGCTGCTTGCTTGCCACTTCAACCAGAAGGCATGTGCTGAGGCTTGACACCTGCGCCACGCATATGTTTATTTCAATGCATGCTGTTATCACGTAGATAACTAAATGTGCACTTAGTCAACAAGCTGGCTGAGTGTAATATAATGCCCCAGTGCAACGCTAGCGATTCAAAAGACTTTTGGCCTACAGAAGGTGATCATGGTTTGGACTCACCCCACTGCCACCTCCTCCACCTCCTCCGGATGGGGCAGGTGGTGGTGCTCTGGCTGCTGGCGGTGGTGGCGGTGGCGGTGGCGGTGGCGGTGGCGGTGGTGGCTCTTTGTTGCCGGCTGTGAATGTGTAGGACTTGGTCACCACGGGAGCGCCAGGGAACATGGCAGCGTCTGGCTGGCTGACTGCATTCAAGGCAACTGCGACCACACAGCAACTTGGCGATATGTTAGTTTGTGTGGGGCAGCAGCAGTACGTAGCAGCAGCACGTTGTTGAGACAGGGTAGAAGAGTACGCCAGAGCATCTCCCAAACAACAATGCCGTATGTCAAGTGCTGCGGCAGTAGACGTTGTGATTCGTTACTGCTGTTCTATGCATTGTACATGTGAGGAATCGCAAGCAGAGGCAACACCAATGTCAACACGCTCTGGGTTGGTCGAACGTTCCCGCAATCCTAATTGCAGTCTAACGCGCACCCCTGCACACAACTACATTCAAGTTCCACATAGCAGGCTTGAGCAACAGCGAACACCCAGCTAAGCGTCGCAAAGCTTGTTTTGGTCACTCGAATCCATGCGGGCCAGCCCACTATGCGTCTCACGTGTTTGCAGCTTGCGTGCACCTGCGTAGCAAGAAGGAAGTCGAACAAATTCCAGACAGTGCCCAGGCCTTTGCTTGCTGCCGTACTTCGTCATCAGAGCAACACGGCGAACCAGTCATGGAAGAGAAAACTAACGCAGTGAAACCCATGCTGCCTTAGCGCTCGCTTACCCAGGGTAGTTCTTGTGGAGGCAAGCGCGGCGAACAATAGCACCACGAACTTGCTGCGGCATATTTCTGAGATAGCCATGAGAAGCGTCTTACATGCCCTTGCTTCAAAAGGCCTGCGGATTTCGAGGGACCTGTGGTTCTCGCAGGTGCGCCTTTCGCTAAGTACCATGCGTTCTGGGGAGCGACAGGTGCTGTGACAGGTGCACCACTTGTCAAGTCGGCCACCATTACCGGATACATGATGGTCGACGGATGTATGGAATATTAGGAAGGAACGGTCACCAAAAACAAAAGCTGTTTGCCAGTTCTGGGACAATTTTGTAAGTCGCCACCAAGTCGGTCCGGTCTAGTCGCTTGCTTCGCTCTCGCGGTTCCGTCGTCGTGATTTTATCGGCAACCTTATAACGTACTTGGGTTGCGCAACAGAACTTATAACAGTACTTGGGTTGCGTGCATGTGTCAGATTCCGCATTTCTATGCTGCGTTGCATCATCACCTCATTCTCTTGCGCTCGCCTGGTACAGCGAGTTGGTCAATCAGGTCTCTCTGCTGACGATGGTTGGGGTCCGCTTGTACACGGCAGTTTTCCGCAACCATCGCAGATGACGCAACAGCCCGGCAAGCCTTCAATTTGGTTGACGCACCTCACTAGGTTAGGCGGCGAGGGTTTGGGCGATGTAGATCACCCAAAGATGGTGAAGCGGGCCCGGCTGGGGTGGTTTGATCCAATATGTACCCCTGTGTTCGCACGCATGACTGTTGAGCCGCTCATTTCAGTGCCATGCCTTATTTCCGATCGTCTCAGTATCCGATCTGCCCGTAAGGGTTTCAACCTAGTTGAACAGGTTTCCTGGTGAGCGATTTTGAGCACTTCGTCTGTCATGCTCTTCTCTGCATTGCTCATCGCGCCAACGGAGCAGAGACGCATTGACTGATGTCAGGTGCGGTATGGGATTTTGGTAGCAAGGCGAGTGAGGGGCCATACAGCTGGCTCATCCAAATCAGAGGTCGAAGAGATCTGACGCTTGCCTGCACGTCTGTAAGTATTAAGCGTGCTTGTCGTAGGGAAATGTCTCCAGGAGCGAAAATGTCTCTAGGAGGGGGGCCACTGCTACTGTGGGTGCTTGCTTGCCATACAGATGACTTGCGTCTGTGAGTACTCGACTTGCGTTTACTGTTGTGAGTATTCAATCACACTGTGGAGGGTCATGTGAGCCGTGCTGATGCTCCCTTTGGAAGGTAGCAGTAGATGAGTGACACAACCGTAAGCCAACTTGCCTCGCCCTCAGTTTTGACTGCCTCCCATTTCAGGCATTTCCGCCCTCTTACATGATTCCGACAACAACTCCAAGAGCAATTACATGTCAAAGCGACAGGCGTACGAGGAAGGGTCAAACCGACAAATTGTTGCAAATACCGTAAATGTCACAATGTGTGCCAGGTAAGATGCATACATGTTATGACACAAGGACAAGCACCGCTACATGCACTCGTGCATACCTGTAAACAAAAAAGAAGTTTATCAATGAAGTGCCCACTCCACCCACAGGAAATCATCAGCGTGCCAGCCTTAAGGCCAACCCTCCTGGTCATTGCAGAAAGTCGCCTGCACTCAAACACCTGAATAGATACTCTCTTGCGGTTATAAAAAGCTACAAACGACCAGTAAGGATTGGTGTACTGAGCGTAAAAGCTGATGGTGGTGGTCTGAGGTTGGCCATGCTCTTACGTGCTCGTCTTACGATGCAGAAATCAACCTGTACGGTGCCCAAGTGCAGGAAATTTGGGTGGCTTCCAAGATGACATCCAGGCTCCATATATCCGCAACAACACGCAGCTGCAGAACAGAATGGCACCACCTGCGTCATCCACCAGCGCCTTGGGGGGTACCATGCCACAGGCTCTTGTGGGGGACGCGCGTGTTTGCCTGACACACTGTTCTGCTACAAAAAAGATGTTACCAAAAAAAAATGTTTGCCAGTTCTGGGACAATTCTTGTGTGTCTCACGGTTCCACTGGGTTTGTTACGAAGTGGGAGATTTTGAGGGCGCCTCCGGTTGTCGTGCCACTTCTGGGACAAACAACCTCCTGACATGTTATCCAAGTCATGAACCAGAACCGCTGTCACACTTTGTCTGAAAATGGTTAGCGTGATGGGTCATGTCTGCCATACTGGCATACCGGCTTCAAAAGTTTGTGATGTAAGTCGCCACCGAGTGTTCCAGTTGGTAGACAAGTTGGTAGACTCCTGCCGTCGGCCAAGCATTCCGACCCTTGTTTGACGTCAGAGTGAGACTCTGTGACCAGTCAATCCTATGGATGCCCTCCCCCTCAAGTGAGAGGCTCTCAGACCATCTGAGAGTTTGTGAGCAC
Organism: Chloromonas sp. AAM2; assembly: GCA_004335635.1. Classification (NCBI taxonomy): domain Eukaryota; kingdom Viridiplantae; phylum Chlorophyta; class Chlorophyceae; order Chlamydomonadales; family Chlamydomonadaceae; genus Chloromonas; species Chloromonas sp. AAM2. The sequence continues at coordinate 46,839 of QAXH01006635.1, read as the reverse complement.
GTGCTGCATCACACAAACACCTGTGACTCTGAACACCTGCTAGTTAAGGAAACAGCACCGCATAAGACTCAGTATCTGAATCACTTTCCGCAAGACGCGCTTTAAGTTGAAAGCATGTGATGCAGCCGTGCATTTTTGATTCCATGCCTTGATTCAAGGCATTTGATTCAAGGCAGTCAACCTCTAAACATATTCGTACTGGTCTAAAGCCGTGCCTCTGTCTGTGATTGCTCTTGGGCACTTTGCCACAGGCTCTTGTACTATCAGTGACAACCCGTGAATTCCTGGTGTGCTCTGCCGGATTGTGTAGCAGGCCAATCAATGCACATTCACACAAGCAGTCGAAGCCAAAAAGGAAGTTTGCCAGTTCTGGGACAGTTTTTGCGTCTGTCACTGAAACCGCATGTGTGGCCACCTGTCCCAAACGATTTGACGCAGTGAGTGTGGATTTTCTTATTATTATTTTTGTCCTCGTGTTGTGTTGTTGAACGGGTGTTGGGATCGTTATTTTTGTCACATAAGTGAGTTGTAACCATTTCTTACGTATTCTAAATCCGGTGACCCGATAAAATTCACAGCTGGGTAAACAACACCCCGTTTAACAACACAACGGCGACTTCTCGGTGGCAAAACACACAAGGAGTCGCACACCAACTGCTCCAGAACTGGGAGTCCCAGAATTGTCCCAGAACTGGCAAACATCTTTTTTCTTACACCCACGCTCTGTCTTAGCTTTTGCTTTCCACCCATATTGTACGCCTTTCCAGCTGCTGCGGAACAAGCTCATCTGGGTGGTGCCTTGAGCATTCGAGCATCCCGGCACAATATCCTACCCGTCAAATGTGACAGTGGGAAGCGCAGCAAACATCTTGGATAAGTAGCTACCCTTGGAAACGGATAACGATTTCTGAACAACGGGTGGCGGTGGGGGTGCGGATGCAGGCGGCGGGGGCGGAGGGGGGTGGGGGAGGAGCACCACCACCACCACCACCACCACCAGCGGCTCCTCCTGACAGAATGTTGATAATCACCTGCAGACACGCAGCACAATGTGGTGTAGAATGAGCAATGGACCTCAATGCTATCATGGTGAAGGGAGCAGCACAACATATGCAGGAAGCTGTTTGCTGATGCTGGATTGTGCGACGCCTGCGAACCCTGGGCAGCATGGATAACTAAGACCAGTGCAGCCCCGGATGTATGGAACTGGTTAGGAGACTGCCTGGTAGGGCTGACTTGCTCAAGCGGCCAGGCATATGGCAGACGAACCGCGCTACTAGTTGTCTAAGTCGGTTCTGCTTTTCTGCATCTGCTCATATCTGGTTGCATCTGCTCATCTGGTGGTTAACCTTCCGTGCATGGGTAAAGCTGAGCTGGCTTTGGAACACGCACCCACCCCGGGACCACTGCCACCTCCACCACCTCCTCCAGATGAGGCAGGTGGTGGTGCTGTGGGTGCTGGTGCTGGTGGTGGTGGCGGTGGTGCTGGTGCTGGTTCGGGGGGCGACTCTTTATCAGCTGTGAACGTGTATGTCTTTGATATGATCGGGGCCCCTGGGTACAGCGGGTAGTCTGGGGTGTTGATGGCGGTCAGGCTAACTGCAGGCGCGCAGAACGGCGAAGGGCGTCAATACATGATCATGGCAGAGCTCTGGCTTGTTCTCACGTCTCTGCAGATTTGCAGATCTACTGCGAGGCAAAAGCAAACGACAATGACCGAACCAAGCAGGTGTTGGTAATCCCAACAACGGATTTCAGCCGTCACAGATCTGATGCGTTTCTCCAAACCCTTTTGCATGGTTCGTGTACTGCGCCCCTTCACCCCCGCTCAATCTTACATCTGCCCTGCATTAGTTCGCGCCCACCTGCAAACAAAGAGCACGCAGTACAGGACAGTGACAAAGTCAGAAATGCACGGCATTGATCGACTGGATACAGACCGAGATCCGGCAGGGGCACGGCGTGGCGTTGACACCGGGCTGGTACCGTAATGATAGTCGTATGCGGGAGACCTCTTTTGCCACTCAGCTCTATTGATTGCTTTGACTGTTGATGTGGACTAGGGCATTTGATTCAGGGCCTATGAGCGCCCTGTGGTTTCTGTTGCGGGTGGTGCGGCTTTCATATGCAGGCGGAGGCGTCGCCATGGGCAGCAAGTCACCAACACGTGCTGAAATGGCAGTGCGCGCTTACCGGCCCGCATGCGCTCCGCGACTGCAACAACGACGAGCGCGGAAAGCAGTGTGGACAGCATCCCATGCTTGACGTACTCCGCCATGGACGTGCGGCTGACTGGCACGGAGAAAAGCTAAAATGAACCGTAGCGCGGTCCAAGCATTGAAGCTAAAGGTCGCATTATCGTCCGAGGGTGGCCTGATGTATAACAGAATTGAGTGGTAGCGACCCCGCCCCCTCCCCATCTGTCAAATGTGCTGAACGCCATGCGACCTCCCGCCATGCCGGGGGGCCACTTGCCCATGACGGCTTCGCACGGGACCAGATCGTGCACGACTTTTGATGGAATACAGAGTTGTGCTCATCCACCTTTGTCCTTCGCGATCGACAAATGTGAGGATTGGGAGACGATTACACTCCTCCCTTGCATTGCTCTTGCGACCTTCCGCACCCCAGCATGTTGCTGACCGAACGCATCGCAGAACAATGTCCTGAAGCGCATGGATTCTTGAATGTGCGTCTCAAGACTGCGATGTTGCTTACGGTTGTGGGGCCAACACGCCGCAGATTACAAATGCGGCTCTCGCTGATACTTCTCGTCGGATGCCACAACACCATCAGGGTCAAATTTGTTCTGTCTGCCCTGTACGAAGTACATGACAGTACTACTAATGTACCATTTGTATGGCGGCAGTGGAGCTGTCCAGTTCTGCCTAGGGTTGTAGTCACAGCCAGACAAAAAAAATAGTTTGCCATTTCTGGGACAATTTGCGGGTGGTGTGGGACAGCCTATGGTGGCTGTCCGAGTTCTTTGGATGGAGCGACTGTAGTACGTCTCTCTCTCCAGAGAGGTGTATATAACCAGTTGAAGCTAGAAGGGTGAACCTTCGCAGACCTTCCACACTGGTTACCAGCTCTACCTGGCATGGAACGCCAGAAGCACAAAACCAACCACGGAAAGCAGCTGCAAGCAAAGTCAGCGTTGGATGTGCCAACACTGGCCAGAACACGCACAGAGCCAAGCAGAGTCTCCAGCACCAGCCCAGTGGGCAAACGTGCAGACGACCTTGGCAAGTCCCAGGCAAAATAATCGTTACACAGAGAGACTGAGCATGCCTGCTAGCCTGGCAGCAGGACAAGTTTACCCTGTGCAGTGGGCTCCTGGAGGCAGATGTACTCTTACAGCTACAAAAGGCAACACTAGCGCTATGATTTGGTCTGCTTGTTGAAATTGTTGTCCTTGTAATGATGCGTGTTGGCTGGTGAGAATGGCAGGCGAGGTGGCAGCTCATGCCTCAACTTGTATCAAAGTACAAAGTATGCAGGAAGCAGGTGGTTGACAGAACCACCATGGGGTGCCATTCCCTTTGCAGTTGAAAACCCTATAGGATGATCGGATACTGAGGCGATCTCAAGTGGGTCACTGTACAATCGTGCAATCAAATGCCTCCAAGGGGTGTGAGGCATCCAACAGGCGCCAGAGGCCTGAGAACGAAGGTAAACCATGCACGACATCCAGGCAAACACGTTGAAAGACACGACAGCTTGGCCAAGCCACTGAGTCCCCATGATAAGAGAGGGTGCGGCGCTCCCTTGAGCCAAACAGCCGCTAACCGTATCCATAAGGAATTGCACAGGTGGCGAGCCACCTACCCACACAAGCACTGAGGACGGCTGGTGATGTTGGCCTCACAATGTGTAACGTTGGCCATGTATGTTAGCCTTGCTAGCCTCCGCCATAATCACAGTCATTGATCAGACGCCGTCTGCCCACAGCACTGATTGTCTTTGCACCCAGACTGCAGAAAGAGTGTTGTCCAGCCACCTGTTTCTCTGACCTCAATTTCCTGTGCTGTGCATTTTCAAATCTAACGGTGTAGCTGTCTACAGTGGGCCAGTTGTACGATGGTTGTTTCCTCTGAAGATCAATAGGCAATCTCTCAAAAGAGCAGAATCAGAAAATGCGCTACAGCAGAAACAACCCATGGAAAGATGCGATTGCTGCATATGGTAGCATCAGCCCCACGCGCAATCAATTGGTTGTCCAGATTGAGACATCCTGCAAATGGCCCTGCTTTCCATCAAACCCACACAATAGCGCCTTGGCACACTGAATGCATGGTGGGCGACCACCGCCACCTCATGTGTGATAGCCCATACATGCAGCGTCTGAGCAGTGGCAGGTGCCGTTTCAAAGCATATGCTTTCCCGTCTGCTTTCCCCTGGGACACTAGAAGGCCAGCAGGCCACGGTGGAAAGCTGCATAGAGGGGCAGAGACATGCATCCCCTTCTCCAAGTACTGAGACGATCGGAAATAGGGGATGTCACTGTAATGAGCGGTCCAACAGTCAGGCGTGCGCACACTGGGGTACATATGGTTGAACCAGGTTGTGCAAGAGGTCGAGTGGAGCCCCATGCGTGTTTGGATCAAACCACCCCAGCTGACCTATTCCTGCTAAAATCAGAATAAGATGACCAGCTGGATTCAAATCCAGCAGCAGTGCAATGCACACAGAGAGTGCATACAAAGCTGAGCAACCACTCAAGAGCGCGTCACCAAGCATGTGCAGAACAAGCGTCTGGTTGATAGCATTGGAAGGGACTGTGAATGCATTACTATCCAGGTGTGTCGCAATCCCCTTCACTTGTAGATTGGGCGGGCTGGAATCCCTCCCCTCAAGTAATTCTGAAGTTTTCGTTCATGTGTTTGACATGCAGTGTGGAGTGCTGGTGTGGATCACAGAGCGTGTCCGACATCTCACACCACGCATAATGATGGGGAGTGCTACATGTCCTTCATGTGCCACGAAATGGCACTGGAAAGAGAGAAGAGTGCAGATATCGCTACCATGAGTAAGCACGAGCACTGGCCACGGAGAGGAATGCCCGTCCTGAATCAATGTCTGCGTCCTGCACTGAAGTCATTCTTTTTCATACGACTATGGCTGAAAGTAGCCACACATTGGAAGCATTGTCAGCCTATGCGCATGCACGCACTTGACTTTCTACACCATAGCTGCGACACACAGGATGCTGCCAAGAGCTAAAACCCGCCTTTCTCAACCACTGCAACCACTCACCGCTGCACCATGCAGAAAAACCCCATGCTATAGGCAAACACCTCAAGAACCTCATGCACTGTGCCACCCTGTACTACTCCTCCATGCATCTTTCATCCGCAGCGCCTTGCCTCTTTGCTGACATCATATGTTTCTGAACAGCGCTTGAAGCCCTAGAGTTCCCGTGACCGATGGATAGCAGGGTTACTTAGCTAAGGAGCAGCTAAGGAGCATGTTACACTGCACAACCCGTGTGCCCTTGCCTCACGTCAATTCAAAGCGCCTTCTTCTTGTCTGCAGACAGGTTCTTGAACGCCTTGCCAATCTTGGACATCACATCAGACGAGCTGTCAAGCAACGAGTTGCTGCGTGTCGCCTTACGACTGGCTTTTGACCCACTGGTTGCAGGCTCGGAGTTCACTGTTGCACCACTGCCGCCACTGCTGCAATCGCCGCGTGCCTCTTCCATGCTGCTACTCCCATGCTGCTCACCCCAACGGTATGCGCCACCGTCACAGTTTGAGTCGCCATTGGTGCCCGAGGGCGTAACACGCAAGCTGCTGCTCCCCGTGGTTGATCCGCCGTGAGCAACTGTGGCAGATGCGTCCAGAGCCCCAACGGGTTGATGGGAAAGCAACCGTGAAAGACCAGATGAGCCGGGCGCCTCTTCAAGGGAGCTTGTGATAGCAGTGCCAATCCGCCGGCGCGCCGGTTGAACCCCAGGAGAGATACCGGTAGCAGAAACAGCAGCCTCAGTAGCGCTAGCGGCGGGTCGATCCCAGCTGTTACCACGCCCTCCACTACTACTGCTACCCTTACTCGTAAGGGCATTGCCAACCTTGGATGCAGCACTGCGAAGCTTGTCCCAGTTGCCCTTGCCCGCCGTTCCCGCCGCACCCCGAGAGGCTCCACTGAGAGCACCTGACAAGTGCTGATCCAAGCGACTGTCAGCGCCACCCGCACTTTCCGTCCTCCTCACCGGCTGGAGCTTGCCTACTAGCTTACCCAGGCGATGTGTCAGCTTTCTGGCTAACTTCTCCACACTGTACTGTTGCTGCTGCTGCGTTGCTGTCGTAGCAATCGGCAAACTGCCAGCTGCTGCTGTGCTTGTGGCTGTGCCTGTGGAAACAACAGCAGGGTCTGCTGCCACTTTGTCTTGCGGAGGCCCGGCTGTCACGCCTGCTCGCACGCCTGCAGCTGCGGGTTTCTGCTTGATCAGGTCGATCATGGTTCCCTGGTTCATGGCCGCCAGGCCTGCATCCAGCGCTGAGAGGCACGCAGGGCTGTAGTCTAGGTCTTCGCTCTCTTCAGATGAGCTCTCCACTGCAGCGCCACGCTCGGCAGCCGGCGGTAGGTTCTCCAAAAAGTACAATCCTGCACATCCGGACACGTGACTAGTTGCAGAAATCATCGAGAATTTTTCCTGGGTTGTCAGCTGCGACAGTTCACTGGTGGCTTGCAAACATCACTAGTTTACACGGTTCTTAGGCCACACTGTGTCGAGAGCTGTCCCAGTCGGAAGCTGTAAGCACGCACTTGCAACTGGCACAGCAGGCATCTGCAGTTGACGGGAATTGCTTTCAGTACTCCAGCACCACACCACAGCTATGCACTCAGGTGTGACCACCTACTCACCCGGCACTCCAGGTCGTTCCAAGACCTTGCCACTCTTCAGATCCCCAACCACGCCACCAATGCGCCAACCCAGTTGCCGCTGAGCCTCCTCAGCCGCTGCATGCTTCGCCTTCTCTGCAGCCTTCTTAGCCCGCTTGCCCAATCGGTGCGAATCAGCCGCCTGATGGCGAGAGCTGCCCGCGGCTGAGAGGGATGAACCAAGCCTGCTCAGCCCGGCAAAGGGGGAAAAGCGTGACGGGGTGGCCGCACCACTGCGGGTCTGCTGGTGTGGGGCAAGCAGAACCGAGTTGATGGTGGGCAAGGCGGCGGAGCCGGGGGAAGTAGGTGGCGTGGGGCATGTGCCGGTGTGGGTGGCACTGGGGCTGTGTGGCAGTGGAGCGAGCCAGGGCGGGCACTCGTTTGTGTGCGGAATGGTGGAAGTGGAAGCCGCGCTAGGCAGCGGCGTGAGCCAGGGTGGACAGTCGCTCGTTTGCGGAGTGGCAGAGGCGGCGCCAGCGAGCGGCTTTAGCCAAGGCGGACAGTCGCTGTTGGTGGTTGACATGGAGGAATTGGAAAACGGTAACTGCCAGGGTGGACACATGCTTGAGTTGATGCTACTGAGGGGGCCTGATTGGTACTGGGTGTAGAATGGTGAGGCATGGTCGATGCCCGAGCTGGCATTGCTCATTCTGCTGGCCTGGGAGGCCCTGCCGCTGGTGCCCTGGCTGCAGCAGCTGGCGCAGCCTGATCTGTTGTTGTGTGCCAGTACAAGCTGCACGCGCAAGAAACAGCATGGGCATATGATGATTTGACACATCTGTTTGCCTGCTGGTGTTGAGGGAATGGTAGAACAGGCTAGTACATGAAGAAAACACATGACATTGCTGGTAGGAATGTGACCCATGCAACTGCTAAGGCGCTCTTGCTGTGCCGCAACCTTCTGATTGATGGCATTCAACAGTGATGCATGCTTGCTTGTAACAAGCCTCGCAAAGACGGGCCGATGCACGGATGTACACACCTCTGTTGACCACTTCCTTGGCCCAGGTTGCGCTGACTGAGGCTGCATGCCCTTGCCATCGTCTCCTGCCTTGGCAGCTGCGCCGACCTGCAAGATAAAACGTGGTAGCGGCAAGAAATACAATTGTGACTACGATTGCAGGCATGGTGTGGGAGATGATCAAATTGGTCTGCAGCCCAACCACTGCCTGTTGCTACACAGAAGAGAGTCCTTTGTTGAGAGGCAGGCACCACCAACGAAATGAGCCGTCGTCATTCTACAGCTAATAGGTCCTGGTGCGGCGATATCAGCCAGCTATGTCACCACACAGGCAGGTTGGTGAGTTGCCGTCCTGTACCACGCCAGACTGCCAACTGGTTACAAAAACCCACCTGTGAAGGTGGCACGGCTGGGTCGCTGTTCTTTTCATCGTCTGACTCGTTTGCCTGCAGTGGCAGTTGTCAGGCAACAGGTTAAGCCAACCGCCGATCTGCTAGCAGGCAAGAGACAACTCTGAACCCCCAGGAACGTTCAGTGGGCAGGTCAAGCCCGTTCAGATAGACCGTAGCCCAAGCATGTGTGAGTAGCAGTGTTTGCACAGCCCAGGGCCAGAAATAAGTACCAAATGATGTCTATAGCCTGCCTGAAAGCCTTTACAGCAGTGGAGTGTCTGCCGCTGACCATGACCCGCCCCTTCACAGTCACAGGTCCCCCTGCCTGGCCACTCACCGCGCTGTATAATTCCTCGCCAGTGAGTGTTGCATACAGCGGCGCCACATCGCTCTCGCACAGCTCCTCAGCCGGACGCGCGAGCAGCTCCAGCACCTGGACAGAAAAGAAGGGAGGAATGCTCTGAGTAGAAAGCACAACAAGCCGACTCGCTGTGCTGTTGATCGTACATCAAGGACGAGCAAGGAATACAAGGAACGTCTGCAAGCAGGTGAACACATGTAGAATAAGACATCTTTTTAATCCTGTTCCCTTTCAATTGCTAGGGTGTCCGTTGTTGTCGCAAACAGGCATAGCCCCTTGATGCAGCACCCACCTGACTGGCTGCTGCAAGCTGTGCCTTCTGACTGCTGGAGCCCTTGACTGACAATGCACTCCGCATTCCCTGAGGCTCATCTGCTGCTTTTGAAAACTCCGCATCCAGGGTCATCTTCAGCGGTTTCCTCCACTGCATGTTCAGCTTTGCTACCTCATCCATCTCTAACACCACCAGGATGCCAGCCACCGGCCCAAGCACAAGGGCAGGCAGCAGCACTGCACACGCATGCATGCATGTGCACGTGCATGGTGTGTTTGGAAAAAATACAAGCAACACAGACTGCAGCGTGGCCACACTTGGCCAATGGACCCGGCATAACTTGCCTTGCGATGTGATCAGTAGTGCGCTCATGTTATGCACCGTCATCTGTGACACAATCCTACGACGCAATCGCATTAATGCTGAACCCACCGCAGCGCATCGCATGCACGTAATCATTCGGCAAAACCAAAGAGCTGAAAGGACTGCCTCCTTCCTCTGGAAACCACCGGTAGCTGACAATCACCCACACGCCCCAAGCCTGCCAAACACGCACCAAAGCCTGCCGCTCGAAACGGCACAAGCACTGCCACCAGGCCCAGCAGCACCAGCACCAGCACCAGCCGCATAGCCCAGCACCGGTACGTGTGGCACCGCCTGCGCTGTTCTTGGAGCTCGGTCAACAAGCTCAGCACAGCATCCTGCAGACGAGGCATGATTTGCCTGATATGTGCATCTCTCCATCACGTTGGACTGCTGGTTGATCGGGTTCCTGTGTTCGTTTGGTTAGGAAACACCAAAGGCACAACAGCCAGGCAGTTAGTGCTATGCTGCCCAGCTCGCCAGCCAATGTAACAGCGGAACGCTACTGTCATTGGTGGTGCAATCGCAACTACATGCATGGTGTTGTACAGTGTCTGCATATGTTAGCTTGGACCTGCATCTTAGAACCGTCGTCATGGACATGTCACTGCTTTTACGTTACCTTCAACATAACCCGTCAGCTATGAAGAGGCCGTTTTGAGTGGTACTGAACCCACCGACATTGGCATACCTTACTTCCTCTACACCAACACCAGCTAATTGATTCACCTCGGGGCCCTCGTGTACATATTCAAGTTCAAAACTCAAATGTTAGGCGGCCTCGCGTTAGATCTCGTGTTCGAAAATCAAATGCCGGCCGGCCTCATGTTAGGTCTTGTGTTTGCTTCAGTTCCAGCAACTGTCTGCTTCAATCAAGTGCGCTACCATGGCTGAAATTCCAACTCGCAAGGCTTCACTGCAGCAGTCGAAAGTCTTTTCCATCCCAAAACCCGGAACAGAAAGCTGCGGCTGAAATTGATTCCTCGTGTTTAGTCTCGTGTTGGAAATTGATTGTAACAAGGCCTCGTGCCTGGCCCTGTGTTGTAAATTGAATGAACAGGGGCCACGTGCTTCTGTCGTGTTTCAGATGATATAGAGGAAGATGAAACACGATGAAAGATATGAATGAAGGTATATAGGCATGTGAACCGTCCATCTGAATGAGTGATGCTGATCCCACTTAACCATTACCAGGTGGCCGCCTAGGCGTCAGCCCACAAAACACACCTGAAACTGTTCTAGTGTAAGGTGGTCAGCATTGCCTGGCGATGCAGACACCTGCGGGCAAACCAGGGTCATGATGGGTGACGCATGCAGCCCCGGTTTAGGACGTCGTGCAGTCCTACGTCACGACTTCTCTGTTACTTGCTGTGCAAGGCTGTTGCACCTGGAATGCATGTATTGCAGAGGGGAAAATGAAAAGTGTTCAGAAAGTTAAGAGCTTGCCCACCTGCATGGCTGTCAGCGTGAGAGCCAGAGAGGGTTGCTCTGTCATGCCCAGCTGCAGCAGAACTGATGGCAGGCAGAGCGCTGCCTGGAGCTGGTGCACTGTTGGCTCTCCCTCTGTGCGTCTCAGCAGAAATTTTTCCCAGACTTGTTTGCATGCTGCACGGGCGTCCTGTGGCGCATGCTCGTAGGCTGGTGGCTGGGTCCAGAGGCTGGCCACGACCCCTGCCCGCTGCCCATCACGGCTCATGTCATCTCGTGTCCACAAAGGCAGCAGCTTACAACCTTGCGACCATGCCGACCTAAACCCATCCCAGCGAGCCGTCGTGGAAGTTTTCTGTGCACAGGATTTGTAAACAAGGTTGCGTGTGCTTCGCTTGACAGCTAAGGCAGGGTTCCCGGTAATGTAAAAGCTCCTGACAATGATGATATGGGGTTTTGCTACTGAACCCTTGTACACGGGACGTGCAGCCTGCAGGACAGAATGGAGGCTCTTGAACGACAACGGTTGTGAGTCGCGTAGTGGGATGTGTCCGAGGCAAAAGTCACTTGCACGTGAGACTCCGATGACGTGGCAATGCCGGAACAGTAGCTCAGGTTCCCTGAACAGCCTGCACCGCTGCGTGCATGGCTGTTGCCTACTGGCCGCCACAACGCTCACATATTCGCCACGCTGTCAAGGTTCTTGGCCGTGCAATTGCAAGCGCCACGTAACCTGCTGGGCTCACACGTAACCGTACAACAACACAAACAGTCCAGCCGAAGGTTAGGCATATTGTCTGAAAAGATATTATAGTACAGTGGCGACAAGCCTATCCATTTATACAGACGTCCTTGTGCAGCCCACCATCAGCATCAGCCCATGCGGGGCACTCTTTCAATCTTTGGACTTCCTTGCAGGTGCCGTCGACACTGGGTGTGAGTTTTGCTACGTGCTGCACAGATTCTACAAGTTGAGTTGTGGAGATTTGAAGCGCCGTCATGCATGTGCGTGCTTTATCAAATAAGGTATGCACAGGAGGTTGCCTGGCATACGCTCCACTTCCTGAAGCGTGCCACGCAGTAGCGTGCCACGCAGTGTACTACGTGACACTGAAGTGAAGTGTACTAAGTGACTGGGCAGGCACTTCACAGCCTGCTGGTTTTTCTGCACCAACAAAGCAGGAATGCGGCATCCACCGCATCTCATGCAACGTTGATGATTTTGGGAAAAGCAGAGCTGATCTCACGGTGTTGAGCATCTGCTGCACGTGTGATCTGCGGAGGGAGGGGGGGTTGTGCGGGAGGTGCGGTACACCTGACGGAAGACTCGCTGGTGTGTTCATGATGAGTGAAAACAATAATCCATTTGCACAAACTTGTTGAGGGCATGCAGAAAGCATGACCACCACAGTGGTGACTGACTGCTGGAAGTGGTAAGAATCTCTTCCATTTTCTGCGACGTGCTGGTGTTGTAGCTCCCTGATCTTGTGAGTTGTAACTGGTCATGGAACTGGGAGATGGATGGATGGAAAGGAAGCAACTGCCATGTGTCCAGCGTTACTAGCACGGCCATCAACTGCTTGTCAGATCCACCGGGGCGAAGAGGAAGAACAAAGGGCATGGTTGGCCAGATGGGAGGGTACCAAGCCGGTCCAACATACCTATGAATTGAGATTGTGACAGACCGTGATAGCAGTGCAGCAGAACGCCCTCGTGCTACTGATTACGCCGTGCAGGCTGTGCACTGGCCCAGAGCCAAGCAGTCATGTTCAAAAATATGTCAGCATGTCATGCTGCGCAGTCAGGCCTTCTGAGATTTTCTGAGTATGCTTACGGAGATGCTGCCCGCCCACCTGGAGCTGAGCAGCAGCCTTAACGTGCATTGCTGGTTCCCGCTGATGATGTGACGCTTACGCAGGACTGATCTGCTCTTGCCAGAACGGGTACTCGTTGAAATGCTAGTGTTGAATGACGTGCACGCTTGGCATTACCACCATGCACTACGAGAAGATAGGCGGTATGCCATGTAGGGAATAATTGGACCCAGAACGCAGATCAACCGAGCTTGGTCTGTGTGTGGGCAGGATTAGCGAACGCGGCTACACTGAGCTGAGCTGGGCGGTGTGAAACGGCCGCCACGTGCCGGTGGCTGTACAAGCATGGCGAGCCCACGCTCAAGCTCTCCCTTTCTGCCAGCACTGCCGACGGTGCCGCGGTAGGACTCTCGCCAAGATGCCTTCCAACAAGACCTTCAAGTGCGTGCTGCTTTAGAATTGCACGTGCCCTTGCGAGCTCTGCCAGAACTTACTTACGCACTATGGAACACGATGAATGCAGGGTCAAGAAGATCTTGTCCAAGAAGGCCAAGCAAAACAGGCCCATCCCGTGAGTGGCGCTGTGAACGGCAGTACAGCCAACAGTGATGCATGTGCAGCATCAGGCAGCCCGCAACCTTCTCTGTGTATTCGCGCTGCACAGTATACGCAGACATGGCTAAGCTTTGACATCTCTAGCTCTTAGTGCTGGGCGCAACCATATTCGATCCTCTTTTGTTCGTTGCTTTTCTCCCGTGCAGACACTGGATTCGTTTCCGGACGGACAACAAGATCCGATACAACGCCAAGCGTCGCCACTGGTGAGCTGCAGCGCTTGCATGGGGTGGTGCATGGACTGTCGAAGGTTTTATGGGCAGCACAACCCGAGCACTGATTCACTCCATGCACATGCCATACACAGCTTCAGCCCTGTTCGTGATTGTGTTTTGTTTCCTTGTCTCAATGCAGGCGCCGCACCAAGCTGGGCCTGTAGACCAGCAGCCATATCCTCTTGCAGCTTGTTGGGTGCTGGGGTCCGGGTTTGGTCAGCCCTGGATTGCATGCGTCTGATGCGCTCTGGCAGTCCTTTTATTTTGCCAGCTGATGTAAGACCTCACGTCTAGCTGTGGTTTCATCCGAGTCCCATGTGCAGCAGCAACTGCCTGCTATCGCTGCCGTGCCACAGCAGCCCAAAGCCAGAAATGCAGCTTGCGACCGCAGCCTAACAGCCATGGTTTGGTCTCACGCACGTCAGCGGCGTGTGGTATGACTGGGCACATGGGCAAGTTGACCCATGTATCACATGCACACATAGCTGACACAACGCATGATGCATAATTACGAACATCACATCTCCAGGCCATGCACTGGCTTTGCGTAGGTGATTGTGATGCTTGCGTGTGATGCTTGCACTCAGCATTTGAGGTCACGTCAGACAAGCATGTGACAGCGCAAGGTGGCCGAAACCAGCTGCTGGATGAACGGCCAACAAAAATGCTACAGCAGCAGCCACCGTCTGCCCAGCAGCCACCGTCTGACATTCGCTACGCTTGCTGCACACGCCCTGTACTGCTGACTGCAAAGCCTTGTCGTCGCTGAACTCGGACAAATTCACGTTGTATATGTCAAGTTTGTACGTGTATGAAACGGCCTTAATCAAACTCAAAAGGTAGTTGCCCACAGTGCAGAACAAAGTCGCTGGTCAGTTGTGTGCAGAAAATGGTCCATCTGAGCAGTTAACGCGTTATCTGATCCATACTAGGGCCGCCTACTGTATCTGATTACGACAACAATCAACCGCACCAGGAGCAGGCTAGCTCCAGTCTGAACAGCAATCTTGACAATCTGCCCAACAAGAGACTGCGCAGCTTCCATGCTGTACGCCAGCTGCTGCAGCCTGCCTGCTAGCAGAGCTGCAGCTACTGCCAATGCCGTGAGCCCTGTGCTGGACAACAACATGGTAACAGGGCGGCTGCCATCGGCGCCCATCAGTCCAGACATCAAGTCTTGCTGTGTTTTGGCTCTTGTCACACGGCCCAATACACGCACCACAAACACACAGGTTCCAGTGCCAGTCCCAAAATTGTCCCAGAACTGGCAAACTTTTCCTGTTCGATCATGTTTTATGGTTCGCAACCTCCCGGACAACTAACCAAAACTCGGCATTTGACTGCTTAGCATGCCAACAACCGTCACAAGGCCAAACCACCCACGGTGGACAATAATAAAGCCATGAACGGACTAATTGCTTTGACTTTACTTCGTACGGCTGAGTAGTACAGTAGCTGATATCTGATCAAGCCCCAGTAGCTGATATCTGATCAAGCCCCACAAACTCGATGATGGGTCTCATCCTTGAACTTGCCCGGCACCCGTGCGTTGCTGGGATCATGCATGAGGTGGGTAGGGGCATACCCACTCATGTCAAACTTGTCCTTGTTCACAGCCATGTTCGCATACACATCGTTGACACCGCCTTAGGACCTGAGACGGCTTCTGCACAGCTTCCCAAGGGCGTCGCCGTCACTCGTTTCAAAAATGAGATCACTGCGCAGTCTAATTCACGAAACGAGAGCAAAGTAGGC